>OY757910.1:64604838-64769838 GCA_963585895.1 Sepioteuthis lessoniana | reverse complement strand
ATATATGGTTTCCATTATTATATATTTGTGTATCTTGAAAAACATTCTCTTTTCTCAGAAACTGTATCCTATGACAAGCCATGGCAAAGAATAACAATAAATCTACCATACACTTTTAAGTTGTATATGATGGAATGTAGCATAATAGATGAATCCGAACTTGGGTCAATGGCGAACTTCACCAGATGCTGTGCAGAGGAACCTTATGGGTCACGGGTCAGGATCAAATAGTTCAGTATGGTAACTTCTGTTAGTTATCTTTAAGAGTGGCCTCTATTGATGGGAAGATAAAAACCGCCAATGAAAGACTTCAATAACTCTAATCCAATGCGTACATCCAAACCACATTACCCTTCATACGGGAAAACAAGGAGTGCATTCTGCTCTAGTCCTAGTATTAAAAAATCAGCTACAAAGCCTCTTATGACCGATTTTTAAGAGTCATGAATAAATAACTCAACACAGACGTATGAGGTGCCACACAAATGTGTCCAAGTCTCTGTGGAGGGTTTCCTTGGTTCAACGTACACGAAGACAGGCAAGGTGCTTATTACAGCGGCTGCGATATTTGTTGTACGCCCCACCGAACGGGCAATGCCTTTATTTTGGTGGGTCCGGACGCAAGGCCGGAGCCCACACGCGCCCGGCATGGCCAAAAATACCAACGGCCCCGTCGGCTTTCCCCGTATTAGCGGCGCTTCTGGCGCCAGGCAATAAACCCAACTCCTCCGAAGGAGGTAAAAGCCTGTGGGGACACTCCTCTGTGGCCGGAGGAAATCTCAAGTTGCCGAAACACATTCGGCCAGATCCGTGCCGCAGCAAGCACGGCCGGCCGAAGCGCGACCCAACAACTGGAGAGGCGCAGTGTTATTACAGCTGCGGCGGTATTTGTAGCACGCCCTACCGAATGGGTAAGTGTGGCACAAGGCCTTTTTTCAGGTGGGTTCGGGCCAGGGCCGGAGCCCACACGCGCTCGGCATGGCCAAAAATACCGACCGCCCCGTCGGCATTCCCCTTATTAGTGGCCCCTCAGACGCCAGGCAATAAATCCAACCCCTCCCGAAGGAGGTAAAAACCTGGAGGTCTGCTCCCTGAGGCCGGAGGAAATCTCCAGCTGTCAAAACACACTCGGCCCCGTCGGCATTCCCCTTATTAGGGGCGCCTCAGGCGCCGGGCGATTAACCCAACCTCCCCGAAAGGAGTAAAAGCCTGGGGGGAAGGCCCCCTGAGGCCGAAGGAAATTATCCAGCTACCAAGACACACTCGGCCAGATCTGTGCCGCTGCCAGCACGGCCGGCCGAAATGCGACTCAACAACTGGAAAAGAACAGTGTTATTACAACTGCAGCTCGCTCTACCAGCTTAGTTCTTGATTAATATACCCTTTGGGTAAGTCTATTATTCTGGTCATAGGTGAGTCACCTACAACAGAGCCCAAATCCAACACAGATGTAAAAACATTGTTAAGATGACATTTAACAATAGCACATTAAGCTCAGTAAACCTACTACCGGAGCTTACAGAATCTGCAGCCGAGCACAATATAGATATTTATGCACGTAAGAACATAGATATTACCACAGTAAACTAGACTTAAAACACCATGGGTGGAAATTCGTGTCGGCATCTGCGTGGCAAAAGAACTTCAATGCTGCTATAGGAGGTGTCGGAATGCTTCTCAGTCCTTAGAATCACTAAAGAGCACAGAGAAAACCCAACCAAGAACCATGTGTGCTACATTTATTGTCAACCCCCTGCACAACGATTGTTTCTTGCTACAGTCCCACCAACGCGAGTGATGAAACGGATATCACAACCTTCTACAACAGGCTATCTACCCAAGCTGGACACATTCCCAAACACAAGCATGGGTGGAGACATGAATGCTTAAATTGGCAAAGATCAAAATTATTGATTTTGCTTATGCAACTCACCAAATGGAAATCGCAAATAGCTAACAGATTTTTGACTCAAGAACAGTCTTTCATGCCTAAATACAAAATTTTTAAAAAAGAGGGAAAACTATGGACCTACACCAACTTAAATAACACTGAAGCGCAGCTAGATTATATATTTATAAACAAGAAGTGGATAAATGGTGCTCTGAACTGTTAGGCATACTCCTCTCTTGAAGGAGTATAGAAATAAGAAACAGTCAAAACCGAAATTATGATGTCCTCACCAATCGAGATATTAGCAAGAAATATACAGTAACAGTAAGAAAGTTTGATACTCTTCATGAGATATTTGAAAGACATACACTGAATGATGAATATGAAAACTTTGTCATTGTCGGCATAGAAGCAGCAGCCGCAGCAGAGTACATACCGACCAAACTAAGAGCCAAATGTTGAGTTCCATGGGAATCATTATGTTGTATAGCCTTAAGGAATAAAGAAACCACAAAAATAGGTTGTATAAATATAACTCTCTTTATTATTTCTTGGAGTCAAAGCTTCTGTCGTGTGAGAGAGACAAACAGAGGGAGACGAATGGAAACGCATTGACCCATAACTTCTCTTGACCATACTACGATGTGTTATCTTCAAGGTCCCACTTAGCACTTCTACTTTTCGGTTATGGGGTATTTTACCGGAGGCTCGCTATAGGCCGCTGCTTCAGCGAGGCGCCTAGCCACTCAACACTGCTTGTATCTCACGTGGGCATCGACATATATCATTTCGTAAAACCCGTACATTGCCGTTTATCCGTGTGACTGCTTCCACTTATTTTCACAGCTTCGTTCTGTGTAGATAATCTCTGATTAACGGCTCAGTCAATTGTCAATATGCAACAACTAGTAGTTAAGAAAAAATGAGATAACTTTAAAATAGCATACTTACTCAATAAAAGAAACCCAAAAAATGCCAACACGCAGAAACTTAAGAAAGTTCAAAGAACTAACACATAACAAAAAGATCAACTAGAATACATTCAAAGCCAAATTGATAGAATTAGAAATTCAGAAGATAGAAGTCATGAATAGTATGGTAGACAGTAAATGAAGTGAATGGAAGGAAAAGTACCCCGAGAGCAAAACTAAAAGCCGTCGGCCAAGAAGAAAGACTTCCCAAGTAGAAAGAACATTTGAAAACCTTCCTGAAATCAATGAAGACAATATCTAAAAAATTATCAACAGCTAACAAGACATCAAATTAGGGCAGTTTATGGAAGAATTTGACACCGTATTGAAAAAAATTCAAAACAGAAAGCTGCAGAATTACCCCCTGACGTTTGGAAATCTAGAAAATTTGATGACATACTTCTCTGATTATGCAGTGCAGTCAATAAACAAGACACCGTAGAGAAATGAATGAAAGATTGCACCTTTCCCTTCCCCAACAAAGTACTACATAGGCATAACTCTTTCTACTATAGCTATTAATGTTTACAATGCGTTGCTTCTCAATCATATTCAACCAAAAATTGAGAAAATTCTTTGGAAAAATTAGAACGACTTTCAGAGAAATCACTCCACAACTCCACAAATATTTTGACAATCCATCAAATTATCAAAGGAGTACAAGCAAAGAGTTTCGAAGTAACGCTACTGTTCTTAGATTTCTCCAAGACTTTTGATTCCACACTCAGAGGGAAAATAGAGCAAACACTACTAGCATATGGTCTTTTAAACTCGTAAAGAAATACTTATATGCTGGATCCCAAGCCACATTAGAGTGAGAGAAAATAAAAGAGCTGGCTCGGCAGCCAAATCGGCCTTAGATCTAACCTCTTGCACCGTTAAACACGTTCTCATAGAATGTAAAGATTTCGCTCTCATCAGAAAGCAATTTTTCAAGGTGAATAGTTTGAGAACGTCAAAATGGAAGACGTTCTGTTCTTGAGAGAGACAGGATTATATCAAAAATATGATGAATCGAAATCGTTTAATCCTGTGCTAGCAAATGAGATCCTGCTTACCTAAAACGCTTTCTACAAAGTATTCGTTTAGAAATCTTAGGTTAAACATATATATATAAACAGAATTTGGCATTAAATAACCTAACACAGTTGATATGCCATAAATCCCAAACAGCCATTTTCTAAAGAAACTGTTAATTTCTTTTTTATGCTTTACGAAAACACGAAAGCAATGGAAATGGAGACACAGATTTCTTTAACATAGTCGTGGGAGTTTTTCAAGGAAATATATTAATACCACGTTTGTTTATAATCTACCTAGATTACATACTTTGAATGTTCATAAATCTTATAAAAAATGGTTTCACATTTAAAAAGGAAAGAAGCAGATGATATCTCATAGAAACTATGACAGATGCAGACTATACAGAAGACCTAGCACTTATAAATACACGAGTCCAAGCCAAATTCCAACCGCAAAGCCTAGAGCAAGCAGCAGGAGGTGTTGTCTTCTATGTGAATGCAAATAAAACGGAGTACATGTGTTTTAAACAAAAAGGAGCAATCCCCAATTAAAGTGGCAAACCTCTAAAATTTGTGCAACAGTTCACATATCTCAGAAGCAACATCTCATTTACTGAAAGTGATATCATCATATGCCTAGCGATGGTGTGGAATGGTATTGACAGGTTATCAATCGTATGGATTCTGATCTATCTTATAAAATCAATCATATGGAGTCTGATCTATTTTATAAAATAAAACAGAATTTATTCCAGGGCTGTAGCTGTGCCCATACAACTAAATGGATGCACCCCATAGATGCAAATAAAACACATAGAGAAAATACTAGATGGGTACTACACTAGAATGCGGCACATGGTCTTGAACAACTCCCAAAACAACATCCCACAAAACAGCAGCTGTACGGTCACGTCCGTCATCACATAAATCATTCGAGTAAAATGAACAAAACATGGAGAAGGAAGCACAAACTCATAAAAGATGTTCTCTTATGGACTCGTGCACCTGGATGTGATAGTGTTGACTAACTAGCTATGTGCGGATACAAGATGCAGCCTAGAAGACCTGCCAGGAGTGATGGATGATCGGGATAGATGGCAAGAGAGAGTCTAGGACCGTTCACACAAGAAGAACTCGACTCGGTTCTCAGAAAAATTAAAAATAGGAAAGCTGCAGGACTGGACGAAATTTCCCCGGAAGTATGGAAGACCAGACAATTCGAAGACATACTGCTCCGACACTGCAACGCAGTATACAATCAAAATCAGATAGATAGATGGATGAAGGGATGCATACTCCCCTTCCCTAAAAAGGGGGACCTCGGATTAGCCAAAAACTACCGAGGCATAACACTTACATCCATAGCAGCCAAAATCTACAATGCCCTACTACGAAACCGCATAGAACCCAAAATCGACAACATACTTAGAAAAAAACAAAATGGCTTCTGAAGAAATAGATCCACGACCTCACAAATATTAACCATCCGTAGAATCCTTGAAGGTGTACGGGCAAAAAACCTACAAGCGACATTAATATTTGTTGACTTTACCAAGGCTTTCGATTCCATTCACAGAGGGAAGATGGAACAAATCCTACTAGCGTACGGCATACCTAAAGAAACCGTAGCGGCAATAACGATTCTCTATAGAAACACCAAAGTAAAAGTACGATCACCAGATGGAGACACAGAATACTTTGACATTGTAGCAGGAGTACTACAAGGGGACACGCTGGCCCCGTACCTCTTTATCATTTGTCTAGACTACGTACTTAGAACATCGATTGACAAAATCAGAGAGAATGGCTTCGAACCGACGAAGAAAAGAAGCAGAAGATACCCCGCAACAACAATTACCGACGCTGACTACGCCGATGACATAGCGATACTGGCAAATACACCTGACCAAGCCGAAACACTACTGCATAGTTTGGAACGAGCAGCAACAAGCATAGGCCTCTATGTTAATGCACACAAAACGGAATATATGTGCTATAATCAAACGGGGGACATCTCCACTCTAAAAGGAACCCCTCTTAAACTAGTAGACAAATTCACATACCTAGGAAGCAGCGTCGAATCAACCGAAAAGGACATCGAAACCAGGTTAACGAAAGCATGGATAGCTATCAATAGGCTATTGATTATATGGAAATCAGACCTAACCGATAAAATGAAACGCAGTTTCTTCCAGGCAGCGGTCACATCGATACTGCTATATGGCTGCACTACATGGACGCTAACAAAAGGGCTAGAGAAGCTAGACGGCAATTACACAAGAATGCTACGTGCAATCTTAAACAAGTCCTGGCGGCAACACCCCACAAGACACCAACTGTACGGCCACCTGCCCCCTATCTCGAAAACTATTCAAGTTAGACGAACCCGACATGCAGGACACTGCTGGAGAAGCAGGGACGAACTCATAAGAGATGTACTCTTATGGACCCCCACACATGGCCGTGCAAAAGCAGGACGACCAGCACGAACATACATTCAGCAGCTATGTGAGGATACGGGATGCTGTCCTGAAGACCTACCTAGGGCGATGAACGATAGGGAGGAGTGGCGAGAGAGGGTCAGGGATATCCGTGCTACCAGCGCGATATGATGATGATGATGATGATGATATATACATATACATAGCGAAGGACTGGGTGCATAGTACCAGTTGAATTTCAGTCCATCTTTGTCATATGCGTAGTCACTGTTGAGGTGAAAACGTCTGTTTGTGTTGTTGAAAGGAGTTTCGATAATCTGTTATTCTTTTAATATAACCTTATTTTTTTTCTATTGACAATATTTTATTACTGTTCTTTTTTCACTTCAAAATGGGTCAGCTCAGAACTTTTACATTGGTGACACTCTTTAAATCAAGCACACATACACACACACACACACACACATACATTTATATGTAGAAAAGATAAACGGAAGAAAGATGCATATTGTGAGGATGAAGATGTATTCATTATACAAACTTACTTTCACCAGCTATTTCATCAAACTTCTATCGCTATTTTAACAACATTTTCATGTATTTAAAGTTGCGGGGGACAAAGTACCTTCCGTAGTTTACAGGAGTTACTTTCATGTTTAGTTTCCATAAATACAACACAAATTTTACAAGCATGTAAAAAAACGGAATGTGAGAACAACAAATATTAAGAGACAAGCAATTTAGTAATCATAACAAACATGATAAAAATGTTCATTTTATGTTCGTGCGTGTGTATGTAGAAAATACAGCTATGGCCAGTTGAATAAAAATATGATTTGTTCGCCCGTGCGTGCGTGTGTACATGTTGGGAAAGTATATTGAATCAATGTGTCCATAGTTGGCTGAAGTAAAGAGGATGAAAAATTAATTTTACTTACATACATGTGTATGCGTGCGTGTATATATGTGAGGGACCGTAAGTATGTTTTCTTAAGTTCACTCATGCATTTTTGTGATCTTAGGGGACAATGTGTCTAACCCTAACCCTGCCCGTCGTCCTTGTCTCTAGTTGTGGAATGCCCTAGTTAATTAAATTCCTCGTTATTTGTACTTTTTGGGGTAACTAAAGCGGATCAAAAATAGGATTTTGTTGAGTCCTAAAATTTTGAGTCCTAGGATTTTGTAGCGGGTCCTAAAATTCAAGCGCGCAGACATTTCTTGACCCAGTAGATTCGTATAATTACTTATTTATTTAGGAGCCTAAATATTTTTCAGTTAATTAATTTCTGAGCCGAATTTTCTAAATGTTCTAATTTTGTGTTTTTAGCTGATTGGTTGAAAAATATAAAAGTGTAACTTCAATGTTAATGCGATTTTGATCCGAAATTTCTAGAACGTTCTTATCTATGTTTTTGGAGTTGATTATTTTAAGGCTAAAAAATGTGTATTCTATAAACACAAAGAAAGTGTTTGTGTATGAAATCCTCTTTTCATTTGGCTTTGTCATCTGTTTTCATTTGGGATTTTAAGGTCTTATAAGATCAGTGGTGATTTTGAAACTTTGAAATTGGGGGTGGGGGCCACTTAAGGGTCGAGATTTTTCTTAGGAGCAGGGCGGCAAATTCAAACTGTCAGTTCATTTTCATGCTACACCAGTATGCACAACGTAGGAATGAGTTTGAGTATAAGTATTTCACTAAATTCAACAAAATAACTTTTTTGAAAAAGAAAAAGTAAATGAGAGTAGAATAATATGCGAAAATAAAATAATACAACGAACGAAATCAACCACCCAAGTGCTTCCTGTGGGAACCAGTGAACCACGTTATCATAATTATACACACTATGAACTAATAAATAAAACCTTTTCATGTGAAGGTAACGTACCTGGGCATTCGAAGCGCGCACGAAAGTGTCTGGCTTGTAGAGCGAAGGTATTTGTTACTCGCCCCACCTAAAGAGCAAGTGTGGCACAAGGCCTTTTTTAGGTGGGACCAGGCGCAGGGCCATAGCCCACACGCACCCGGAGTTCCAAAAAATGCCTAGGGCCCCTTCGGCATTCTCCTTATTAGGGGCGCTTAAGGCACCGGGCGATTAACCCAACCCCCCTCGAAAGGGGGTAAAAGCTTGGGGGAAGGCACCTGAGGCCGAAGGAAAATATTTCACTCCCCAAGCCACACCCAGCCAGATCCATGCCTTCGCCAACACGGCCGACCGAAATGATGGATTGAAGAGCGAAGGTATTTGTTGACAACCCCACCTGACGGGCAAGTATGGCACAAGGCCTTTTTTTTAGGTGGGACAGGGCGCTGGGCTGTAGCCCACACGCACACGGAGTTCCAAAAAATGCCTACGGCCCCTCTGGCATTCCCCTTATTAGGGGCGCCTCAGGCGCCGGGCGATGAACCCAACCACCCCGAAGGGAGTGAAAGCCTGGGGGGAAGGCCCCCTGAGGCCGAAGGAAAATAAACCACTCACCAAGCCAAACCCGGCCGGATACGCGCCTCCACCAGCACGGCCGACCGAAATGATGGCTTGTAGAGTGGAGGTATTTGTTGAGGGCCCCACCTTACAGGCAAGTATGGTACAAGGCCTTATTTTGGTGGGACCAGGCGCAGGGCCGTAGCCCACACGCGCCCGGAGTTCCCAAAAATGCCCTCGGCCCCGTCGGCATTCCCCTTGTTAGGGGACCCTCAGGCGCCGGGCAATTAACCCAACCCCCCTCGAAAGCGGGTAAAATCCTGGCGGAAAGGCCCCCTGAGGCCGAAGGAAAATATACCAGTCACCAAGCCACACCCGGCCGGATCCGCGCCCCGATAGCACGGCCGACCGAAATGATGGGTTGGTGACCGGGGTATTTGTTGAGGGCCCCAACTTACGGGCAAGTATGGCACAAGGCCTTTTTTAGGTGGGACCGGGCGCAGGGCCGTAGCCCACACGCGCCCGGAGTTCCCAAAAATGCCCTCGGCCCCGTTGGCATTCCCCTTGTTAGGGGCGCCTCAGGCGCCAGGCAATTAACCCAACCCCCCTCGAAAGCGGGTAAAAGCCTGGGGGGAAGGCCCCCTGAGGCCGAAGGAAAATATTCCTATCACCAAGCCACACCCGGCCGGATCCGCGCCCCAGTTGCACGGCCGACTGAAATTATGGGTTGGTGACCGGTAACCGATATGGCTGCCTCGAGCATATTTGACGAGGGAAGATCTTGAACCAGCGAGAGGTAATTTGCACGTATGCAAATTCTTACGAGATCTCACGATAATACAAATACGCACGGTAACGGCTGAATGGGCGATTTTTGTTCTGAGTGAAAAAGGCGAAAGTGTTATTCAGAATACGTTGTTATTATTGGACTACATGTTACGAAACGTTAAAATTGTTTTCTCGGTAGGACTTTGTTTTTTGTTTAATTTTAAAGTGATTATCGAGAATTGTTTACTTGTGACTTTCCTTAATAGACTTGTTTTTCTACTTGTTATTTTGTCACTTGTTATCCGACTTTTGTTTTTGTTGTCGGAATTTACTTAATCTTTTTGTCGCTTTGTGTATTTTATTTCTTCATTTCAGGGGTTCTACTTGTTTTAATTTTTGTGGTCTCTTGCAGTCGTGTCGTGTTGTATTTTTCTATACGTCTTTTTCAGTTAAACAGTAGAACCCCCCTCCAGTCTTGCTACAGTTGGAGGATTTATTTTTACCCTCCTGGTCGCAATCCCTACTGCAGCCATGCCATGGAGGGTTCTACTTCTACCTCTAAAAAAGACTGCGACCCAAATGACAAAACCCAAAAGGAGACCACACAAGAGAGTTTAATAGGGGCAAATTGGCCTTCGCTGCCGATCCCCGCTGAAACACAAGAAAGTCAAGACAGCCTGATACCGCCGGCCCAAAAAAGCCCCACAGCCTGGAGGGGCCAGTAGAGAGGACCTGAAGATCACGAAAGGGACCGGGTGGGCAGATATGCCAAATATTTTAAAGGCAATGAGATACTGCCCATCCCGGAAATAGCCGAAAAAATAATACCAAGAGTCCTCTCGCTGGTCGTATCCGACCTAAAATCTAAAAGGCTTGTGGGGCTAAACAATGAGACATTTGAAGACCTATTGAGGAAGGCAGGCATCCCATGCCAGTACTTCTGTAGGAAAAGTTTTGCCACATGGGATGTCCTGCTTCCTAGCGAAGAACAGGCGGCGAAAACGGCGACGAAAGACAGAATAACAAAGCACTTCAGGCTACAGCCGGAGTACAAAGGTACCCGTAGGCTCCGCGTCACGGTTTGCAATGTCCCGGTCATCATTACTGGGGAGGTTTTGGCGGCCTACTTAAGTGCCTATGGCTAAGTAGAAGAATTTAACCTCCTCAGATCCCCGGCCGGGACAGCCTACGGGGATTACACCTTCTGGCTGTGCCTGACGAGGGATGGCTTCAATGCCATCCCCGAAATATTAATCAGCGGGGACCGGCAGATGATGGTGGTGGTAGAAGGACGACACCCGAGATGTTGGGCATGTAAAAAGGTCGGCCAAATCGCAAAATTCTGCCCAGAGAAAACTGCAAACACAACAGCAACAGATACAGCGGCAACTACAACAGCTTCAACAGTAGCAGCCACCACCACCACCATCAGCAAACAAGCGAAGGCCCAGGATCCGGGTCAGGTCCAGCCCAAAACAAATGACCAGGAGGGCTGGACCGAGGTGAACCGGAAGAGGAGGGGATCCCCTAAACAAGAGGAAAAAAGTCCAACTACATCCCTTCCTCAAAAACAAACCAAGGTCCCAACACCACCACCAGCAGCAGCGGAATCACCGGCAGCACCAGCAACAATCACAGCAACGGCAGCACCAGCAACAATCACAGCAACTCAAAAGAAACCAGCAACACCTAAGAAACCAGCAACACCTAAGAAACCAGCAACACCTAAGACACCAGCTACACCAGCACCATCCTCAGTATCACCAAAAAAGAAAAACAAAAACATAGAAGATATGGAAACGACCACGAATTTGAAGAGGAGAAGGGACAGTGGGGAAGGGGCCGCAAAAAAATGTGCCCAGAAAAAACTCATCCTCTCAAACACATTTACCTCTCCCATCCCCACCATTACCTTCACCACTACCTCCACTACCTCCACCACCGTTTCCACCCCCAAAAATAATAATACAGAGTCCTCCCCAACAAATGGACCCTCTTTCACCTCTTTCAGCCCAGCAGGAACATTACTTTTTTAAAAAACATCACCGCCCATACAAAATCCCCCTCCCCAGATCTCAGTCTGCTGAAAGGGCACAACCCTCGGGCCTAGCTCGAACCCCATCCCTTCCCTCACTCAGCCCTTCAGACATATCATCACAGGAGCTATTTCCTGCCATCATTTCCCCCAAAAGAAAACCTGACCCTCCTACCGGAAAAAAGAAACCAAGTTGGCAGGAGGAGAAACTGTCAATTGGACAAATACAGCGGGCAGCAGCTCTGTGCTCTGCGGAGCTGGAAGCAGTTGGGACTTCCAGCTCCGGAAGGCACTAAAGCTGTTGCTTAGCTTAGAAAAAGTAAAAGAACTAAATGTCAAAAATCCCGCAAATTTCCGGAGTGCAGCCATGGTGACCACTTTTGTCCGGTCAGCTGGCGACCGTACCAGGGGTGTATGGAAGTTCCTGAATATGGTCTGTCAGACTGATACTGGCATGAAGTTGGCGGAGTTGGAGCACTCCTCCCTGAAAAAATGTTTACCTTTTTGTTCGGGTAGGGTCCCTTTTTTGGTTCACCCGTCTCTTTATAGGTCCCTAAAGCTGAGGTTTCCAATTAATGTCGGCGGAATCACCAGGGACAACCGGGTTACAACTGAACTCGGCACCGGTTCCCTGCGTCAGGCTGTCGGCATCCTCACCCCGAAGGATTTCCGGCCCGTAGTCGACACTGAGTAAGGTAAGTGGGACTGATGGCTCTAAACCTTGCCAGTTTGAATGTGAGGGGACTGAGGGATTCAAGCAAGTGTGCGCGCTTGCTTGCTGAACTCAGGCACCTCGGAGTAGATGTTTCTGCAGTGCAAGAGACCCACTTCACTTGCGGTGCCGACTGTCGGGTGCTGGAAAGCGACTTTAACGTTTTCTCAGTATACGGCAGCGGCGCCAGCGCTGGGGTCTCCTTGCTAGTTGGACGCAGCTTTGATGCTGATGTTGACGTTGTTTTTGCAGGTGACGGGGGCCGGCTGGTTGTGGTCGATGTTGCCGTGAAAATTTTCAAGTTCCGTCTGGTTGCGGTTTATGCGCCCAACATCGTTGCGGAGAGGGTTTCCTTTTTTCGTCGGTTGGCCCCGTTCCTGGACGATACGAAGTGGCTAGTCTTAATGGGTGATTGGAATGCGATCCTTGATTCCAAGATAGATAAGGTCGGGCGGGGAGCTAGCAGATTGGGAAGGTGTGAAAGCAGCCTTGTCGGCTTCATGACTCGTCATGGTTTGGTCGACAGGTTTCGTCTGCATCACCCAGGGCGGGAGATGTGGACGTGGCTAGATAGCTCGCCCTTTGCCAAAGTAGGCTCCTACTTGGACAGAGTGTTAGTGAGAAGAGCTGACATTGATTTAGTTAGTTGTCCCACGTTCCACTTGATAACGTGGACTGACCATAAACTTATTAGGGTCAGACTGCGGTTAGCTAATAGGCCTAGTCTAGCCGGCTACTGGAAGTTCAATACCTCCTTACTGGAGATACGGGACTTCCGGGACCGGCTGGAATCCCTAATTAGGCGAGCGTTAGTGGGGGCGGTTACCGGGAATAGGTGGTGGGTTTCTCTTAAACATAGAATTAGAGATTTCGCCACCAAGTACGGTCGACAGCTCAATCTAGATAGGACCGCAGAGGCGAAATCTATAGATGATAGACTTTCCCGGGCGGTGGCGGGGGTGGGGACTCCCTAGGTGTAGAGCTAGCTAGGAGGGACCTTGAGCGCGAGAGTAGCGAGCGTTACAAGGGAGCAGTAGTTAGATCTAGGCTAAAATGAGTTCTCAACGAAGCTGTGAAATCGAACGCGACTGCGCGTGAAGAAGAAGTGCGAAGGTTCCCCGATCGGTACATCGCTTCTGTCAAGACCCCGGACGGGCGACTGTTGCGATCGACTCGTGATACCTCTCAGGCGACTCGTGATACCTCTCGGGCGACTGTTGCGATCGACTCGTGACGCCTCTCGGGCGCACTTTCGGGATCGCTTTGCCCGCTGCACTGATCTCCGGCTCCGGGAGTTTCGTAGCTATCTCGCTGACTTCCCCCGCCTTAGGGCGGCTGAAGCGGCTAGTTGCGAAGGTGTGGTTACTGAATGCGAAGTCCGTGATGCGTTGAAGCAGGTCGGCCTCAACAAGTCGCCGGGACTAAATGGTTTGCCCTACGAAGTGTACTTGAGGATGTCGCACATGTTTGTACCTCTTCTGACGGATATGTTCAACCATTGGTTCGCCCAGGGAGCCATCCCTGTTAGCGTTACCAAGGGCGTGATCACATTGCTGAAGAAAGGTGGCAGGCATGTCTGGGAGGGTTTAGATGATTACAGGCCCATAACTCTGCTTAACACAGAGTTAAAGATTTTGGCCCGGGTCTTAGCGAATCGTTTACAGCTTGTCATTAGCGATCTGATCGGCCCCGAACAGACCTTTGCTGTGAAGGGAAGATCGATCCAGGACAACCTGCGCTTGATTCGTGAGGTCCTAGAGGGAATAAAAGACGACACTGAATCCGCGCTGATCAGTTTAGATCAGTCCAAGGCCTTCGATAGGGTTGACCATTGGTTCTTGGCGTCTGTTTTGGAGACTGCCGGATTCGAACAGGAGTTCTGCAGATGGATTAGCATGATGTACCACAACCCTCAGGCAGTGGTGCAGGTGAACGGAAGGCGTTCGGGGGTGATCGCGATCGAGCGTTCGGTCCGACAGGGCTGCCCTCTGTCTCCTCTTCTCTATGTCCTCGCGCTGGAGGCCCTCCTGCGCAGGCTTGGGGATGAGGGGACAAGTCCGGCACTGCGCGGTATCCCTTTCGTTGGCCGACTTGCGGCAAGGGTTTCCGCGTTCGCTGATGACGTCACAGTCTTTATATCCCGCCGGCTGGATATAGAGGCTGTGAAAGAGGCGGTTGTCGAGTACGAGCGGACTGCAGGGGCCAAGGTCAATTTTGACAAAAGCGAAGGTTTGCGGCTCGGTGCTTGGAGGGGTAGCAATACTCTTCCAGGGCCCTTTCGCTGGAGTGACCGACCCATCCGCATCCTCGGGGTGTGGTTCGGGCCCGACCTCCAACTGGAGCGAAATTGGTCGGAAGTACATGCTAAGGTGAATGCTCAGGTGGGAATCTGGCTTTCAAGGAGGTTGTTCTTAAAGGGCAGGGCGGAGGCGTGCGCCGCGCACGTCTTCCCCTTGATCCTTTACCGATTGGCTGTACTTCCTCTGCCTAAGGTACATCGGTTGGCACTGCAACGATCCCTCCCCAGAGCAATCTGGAGAGGTGCAAGGCCGATGGTCCGTAGGCAGGTCTGTATCCAACGTGCACACAACGGGGGTCTGGGTATGCCTGATCTGGAGAGCCACTGGCTTGTTGAAAGACTTGCATATCTGGGCCGAGTCTTGACGGGGACTCAGTGTGGAGACGAAAGGCGAGACGGACTTTTCCTCGCCTCAACTCAGACCCAAAGGCTGAAGGTCGACGTAGGCCTTTGGGCGAAGCACTGTTTGTCCGCGAGTGCCGAAAGGTCCTTCGTAACCTTCTTGAGTCCAGTGACCTTTCATGGCCTCGGAAGGAACTGTATCGGGAGTTAGTGGTGGGTTCCGCTTCTGAATCTCCCAGCGAGCGGCACGGCTGGACGGCGGAGGAGATCCGCTCTCACTGGAATTGGGCGCTAGGATCGAGCTTCTTGAACAACTCCGAGTTCTCGCTCACCTGGCGACTTGTTCGGAATGCGTTACCCCTTCGCGGCTTGAACTTCAGAGCGGGCCTGGCAGACATGCCTGATTGCCCTCGCTGCGGCAGTGGCTTGGAAGAAACGGCTGAGCACGCCTTCTACTACTGCGAGCGAGTCCACCCGTTTTGGGATCACGTCGGGGAGTGGACGGCTCGCATCGAACCCAAACAGCTCGTGCTGCTCGACGTTGGTTACGTCGTAGACAACGTTCTTCCTCCGTTTCATGGTGAGAAGCGTGTGGTGTTTCTCGCGATCCTAGCTGTAGCCCGATTGGTGATTTGGACGACGCGAAACAAGGGATTGTATGACGATGTAAACTTTTCTCATCGTGATCTGGTTTTGTATTTTTGGCATCAGCTGAGGGTCAAAATCAGATGCGATAGAAAACGCTTGGATCGCATAACATTCAGCAAAAGGTGGGTGAATGCAGCGAGCCTGGTCGTAAGAAAGGGGACAATGTTGGAGTCATCCTTCCCTCCTCTGCCGGCCCATGGCGTCTACGGTACGGGTCCTTAGGGACCCCACCCTTGGTAAGTAGGATTTTTTTCCCTTGTAACCTAGTTAGCATTATGTTGTGAGTCATTGTCCCCGTCATTTAGTCGTTAGCACTCAAGATCTTCCCTATCCCCATTATTTTTGTACCTCAACCCGTATCCCAGTCCGCTTTTATTGAAGATCTTGAACATTCATATGTAAAAACTCATATTACCCACTTCTATCGACCCATACCGAGCCCGACCCTTTATTTCTTTTCCCCCTATAGATTAGGATTCCCGTTCCACCTAGGGTAGTTCCGGCTTGTTTCCGGTTTTTTCGGCCCGGAAAACAGTCGGCCTCCAATTTTATAACCGGGGGGAATGGGAGGGAAACCAAACGCGGAATTTTTCCTTGTTTTTCGGATATATATGTTCTTTTCGGGGTTTTTTCTCCCATTCCCATCATATTCATTGTAAAAAAAACCATACATTGTAAATAAAATCATACATCACTTTCGGGTTTTAAGTAGGACTTTTTCATAGAGCAAATGTGGTGTTTTGATGGTTGCTGCGTGCATGGCGATGGACGAGTGATTATATATTGTACTGTTGAATGGGTCGGCGAATGTGGCTAGCTAGGTTCCCCATAGAAAATATAGTTAAAGCATGACCGCTCCCTTCCCCTCCCCCAAAACCATAAGGCCTTGTGCCTTCTTGTATTAATTACAAGAAATAAACGATTTGTTCTGAGTGCATTTGCCCGACGAACGTGATACATCTGAAGGAAGGAAGGAAGGAAGGAAGGAAGGAGAACCAGAAGGAGAGAGAGAAAGATGGAAGGAAGTTAGGAAGGAAGGAGAACGAGGGAGAAAGCGTGAGAGAAGGAACAGCTACTGAGAGAGAGGGAGAAAGCGCTCGACTCAATACGCCCTGAAACTAACAACAGTGTCCTCTCTTGAATAAATACAAGAATCAGTTTCCTGTTGCCTTTTTACGCCCGCTCTTGACAACATTTCAATTCAAATAGAATGATTTGGTAATATTCTGCAAGTTTGCTTCTATTGAATAAAATGTGAAAGTTTTCGTGACATATCAAAATTTCGCAAGAGAATGGGAAAATTTTGCTACGAAATCCCCAAATCAAGCTAAATTTTAACGTATGCAAGTTATAACAGACCGATAGGGCAACTAACTGGCAAATTTACAGAAACCAAAGCCATAGATTTTTTTAATAAAATCAGTTTCAAATTTCACTTTTTGACAAAACGCTTTTTATCAAAAAAATTTTTTTTGACAAAACGCGTTATCAAAATCAAAAATGCACCAATTTTCACAAAATCAAATTATCTAAAGGAAGATTTTAAGGAAGATTTAGGAAGTTCGAAGATAAATTATGAAATTATTCCCATGTGATATTTTATACATATTTATTAATTTTAATTGCAAATTTTGCTAGAAAAATGTAAATACAAACTTGCGCAACTGATTTCTTTAATTTTTTATTTATCCAAGTAAATATACAATTTATCAATAATATTGCTAATAAAAGTATAACTAAGTAAATAAAATATTTAGAGTTTATATGAGTTAAATAATGATTTCCAAATTTCACCAGAAAAAGATGTGTGAGTGTGAATTTTCGAATTTTTTATGAGAAATTATCATGGATTAGAATATTTTATAATTGACATGTCAATATGAACTTATTACTAAAGTTAATGGTTTATACAAGTAAAAAACTTCTCTTTAAATTTAACTGTGAATTTCACTGGAAAAAGAAAGATTGTGACACATTTTGGCAAATTTTTTATTAGTTTATTTAATTGTAGCTATTAGAATATTGACAGTTTAGTTAGTATAACGTATTAAAAATGTTTTAACAAACCAAGATGGAGTCATTCGAAATCACTTCCTTCATCACTGCCGTCGTCTTCATCCTCTGTAATCGTCTTGCTTGCTCATAATTTTTTCATAGTAACACACAACATGTATGGGGGCACTGAGTCCATTTGAAAGTTTTTGGTACATCAGCTTTTTTAGGGATATAAAAAGTTGACGACCGTAGTCGAGGGCGACCCGAAAGCTCCCTTTTCAATAGCTACTACAACAAGGTGTAGGGAAGGGCGCTACTCCCTGCTCCCTGGATTACTCCACTTTACCCTTGATCCATACCTTACAATGCTGAGTGTTAAGCAAGGAGGTATCAAGTACCATTTTAAAGTCTTTGGTATAACGTGACCTGGGATTAAACCCCGGTCTCCCAGACCATTGGCGAACACTCTACCCATTTAACCAATGGCCCGGTTGATCATTTTTTTTTTTTAATGAAAAAAAATGTTGAAAATACATAGTAATATTCTTTGAAAAATAAGCAGTCTTTCAATAGCAATTTCTATCTTATTTTCTATTTGATTGATTCTATTTCAAACTTGTAAACTCATTGCAGCAATTATTTTACTACTCTTTACTAAAGTTTTTACTACACATTAACAACTCGTCAGATTCTGTTTTTATTTTTTCCACTGATTCTTAAAAAGGGCCACTTGACCATTTTCATAGGAATCATCAAATGAATTCATGTTTCTATATTTTAATAACGGCTTTGTAGCGAATGCTGGAATGACCTTTTACTATCAGCAATTAAATTCTGTGCGTCAGTTAGATGACTGCTGATTGAATAAGCTGGATATAGGGCGTTTTGTCACGAAATTCTGTTGGTTTATAACGCATCTTGTAAAAAGTAATTTTCTTTCGATCCAAAATAAATCTAAAAATACGTTTTACGCTTTAAGCTGAACATAAATCGTAAATTTGCATCCAAGTGGTGTAATTTTAATTTAACTTATTTTAAAGAAAGAATGTTTTGTGAAAATGCGTTTTATGAGATTTCCAGAAAGTTTTGCAAGCAACACTAATAAAGAATTGGTACTTATTGTTTTTTTAAGAAAATGTAAATGAAGTCCAGCTTACGTGGCACATGATCCCGAAAAAATGAATGCAGCTTGATTCTACGATTGATGGCTATCAAATTAGTCCATATCACTTGATGAAGAAGGCTTTTGACCAGTGGAATCTAAAAAAATGAATTCGTCAAGCTGTTTAGGTTTTCTCCGTTTGCATGAAATTGCGAGTGATATGTTGCATTTTTCGCTGAGTTCAGTACTCGAATCGGAATAACGTTCTGTCAAGTTCGAATTCCGAATAATTAGTAAATTTTCACGGAGCGAAGAAATCAGTTGTGCAGCTTTTCCTAAATTTGTTTGCTTCTTTTATAATTGTAGTGATACTTTATTGACTGTCACAAGAATATCCGAAAAAATGCAGGAGATGAACAAATTCTGCATCTATCTGCAAAAGTAATCCTCTTGCTGATATAGCACAAGTCCCTGTTTCATTTGCAGATGTTTCCTCTGAGAGTCTTATGGTGGCTTATCGCTGCAACAGAGCAATACGTTAGAAAACATTTCTCTTTGTATTCCAAGAAATTTTTCATGGACAACAAGTTTACTTACGAAAACATACCAATTTTCGAGTAGGCTAAAGAAATCGGCAGCACCAAGAATATGTTTTGTTGCATTGATTAATACTAAATTTAGCTTGTGTCCATAACAGTGCACGTAATAAGCATATGGTGCTTTATCGCGGATGCGTTTTTGAACACCAGTCAATTGACCCCCTCATGAGTGATGGTCCGTCAAAACCTAATCCAATTAGTGATGATTTATAATTTAATCCTATTGTCTCCAGAGTGTTCAAAATGTAATCAGTGATAGATGCAGCATCTAACTTGGTGTGAAGGAAATAAAGCACTCCTCTAAAGTAGAGGAAGTCTCATCGAAAAATCGTATCACGGGCGATTGCTGTTCGGTTCGGGTGACATGATTAGCTTCATCAGCCTGTATTGAAAAATATTTACAAGATTTGATACTTTCTGCTATTTCCTACTTCCCCATAGATGCAAAAATTGTAATTATCTCATTCTGTATTACAGGACTGGAATATTTTTCATTCTTGGGGTTATCTCTAATACAGTCGGCAATGGTTGGATCATGTTTTGGCAGCAAATTTTATAATTTTACGAACATTTCCAGGTTGAGTTCATTGTCTCCTTCTCTGTGCCCTCTTTGATTAATATCCTGAGTTACTGTCAACAGGAAAATTTCCGCGATGGTCTTAATGTAATATTGATTTTCCCTAACTTTCTTTTGATAAGCCAAATTTATGGTTTGTGCGACTGATACATTACGTTGATAGTCACTCCATGCAATTCAGGATAATTTGTGGCATTGGGAATTTATATGTTTTTGAATTACCCCATCTTTTCCGTGTGCTTTTTTCCATCGTCGAAATCCAGTTTTAATAAGTGCGTCATCTGCATTGCCATATACTGGTGGTGCAAAGTGCCTACATGCAAAACAGAACATCGCATCACGTTCTTGTGAATATTTGGTCCATTGGTATTTGTCAAACCAAGTACTTACAAATGATCGAGCACGGCTCTTGAGATATTCGTGTAAACGTGATTGAATTAGAATACCACTAGCAGATTGGGATATGTCAGTGCAGTATCCTTTTCCCTTGGTTTTTGCGATGAATGTCCGATAACATTTGTAGAATATTCAGCATCTGTCTTTAACATTTTTGCAGATATTGCTGCTTCTTCGATGTCACTGTTTGTTGTTGAAGTGAGTTTTTTTTATATTTAAAAAATGTATCAAGTTGTGTCTGTGTTTGGGCTATGTTTTTGTTATATCAGCTTATGATAGCAAGGAAAGAAATAAACACAGTTGCAAAAACAAAGAACACGAAAGCACGTAAAAATTTTAACAATTGTATTGGAAACAAATAAGTTCAAATAGCTGCGTTTGTAAAAACGTGTTAATATGAAATTAAAAGATAGAAAAATGTCCTATGTTTAATATTGGTAGGATGGTTAGACTTACACGCATACGGTCAATCAGATGTTACGAGTGCGGAGAGGAGAGGGGTGTTTGGTGATTTACGGGTTTGTCACTTCCTTCACTCAGTTGGAGTTCTGGTCTGCGGACTGTCGTCCGCCTTCTTTTGATCTGGCCCCGCTGTTGAGAAATTTGTCTTTTATATCGTTTTTCTCTTCTGACCAGATCGAACTGGGTTTTCTTTGTGTTTTACCGCGAAGGTTACGGATTAGCCGAAAAATTAGATTTAATCATTTTTATTTTTTGACAAATTTTATCGACATTTTGCTACATGCTGATCCTATGCGTAGAAAACCCCTTTTTCTCAGTAAGGTTGGAATTTTTGATAAATAATTCAGGTCACCTATGTGGTGGTGAACACGCCAGTCAGCATACTTCTGAGACAAAGAAATTTGACGTCTGGGAATTTGGCACCGATTGTCTTTAGTAGAGTGGAGAAAATTACTAACTGACCAGTTCTTTCATTCGGCCATAAATCACTGACTGCTTATGTATCTTAAGTTAGGGACATTATTTCTAATTAACATTCTTCAGATATGAAAATATAACTTTTAAGTCTCTTTTTCTTCCTAACAACACTTTTATCTATCCAGTTGTTTTATTATGTTTATTTTTCTTACAAAATGGTTCTCAGTATGTGTCCTATAGGACTTTACACTCCTATAAATTATTTTGGGCAGTATGCCACTTGTTCCCACAAAGATGGCGGACGTTCACATATTCAGTCTCGGAAACCATTGGCCAGGAGGACCACGTGACATGTCTAAAACTATGTCCGCGCGTAAATTCAAGTCCTGCGTTCGGAGCCACCTACAAGACGCGTATTTTCTATAAATACGTCGCCTTGTTCTCTTTTACCAAATTTCTTCGCAGCAGCAACACACCCCCTTCAGCGTGAATCAACAGGAGAGAAAAGCAACACCATGGATGGGCCTCGCAGACATTCATATACAATGACTATGAGACGCTTTCCAGTCTCAGTGAAACAGTCCGTTTCTAATCGTAAAAAAGGGCATTTTAACATGTAATTCTTTTGTAGCTTAGTTGTGTAAGACACACATACTCACACATATACACACACTATTATTTTGTTAGTAGAGTTAGTAATTTCTTTTATGTATCAATGTAAGTTTTATTGTTGTAATATATAAATTTGTTTTTGTTTGTCGCCTTGTTTTACAAGGCGCCTTGTTGTTCATTTTGTCCGCGCCGTTTTACAACCTTTATTTGTTTCATATCTTTTACTCATTTGTTGCATATTCTTCACTCATTGGCTTCCTTCATTTACTACTTTATCCATGTGCCTATATTATGTCTATACTTATCCCTATACAAACTATATATCTAAACTCCTAAACTTGTGGGAAGCATAAATACTAAACCTTATTCTAAATATCTAAAATCAACATCAAAATAGTCGGGGACCATAAATACCATAAAAACACTAAATATCAAAATTAACGTTAAATTATAGGGGACTTAAAATTCACTCACTCTTCCTACAGTCCTTAAAAAACTAAATGAAAAATAAAACGCAGACAGAAAAGGGCTACTGATCGAATCTCAACAAAGTCAGAGAGACTGATCAGTTTCATAAATTTTTGAAGTTTGTAAAAGTGGTGAGGGTCAACAAAAATTCTGAGGGGGGGGGGGCTTGGCCCCTTATGGTGCCCCCGTAGAATCGCCACTGTATAAGATATATATATATATATATCAAAATAGGAAGGTCCACGAAGATATTTGTGTTTTTTAAATTTTAATTTTTTTGTTCTTACATACGTTTATGTTTCCAGCTTGTTGCTTATGGCAGAGAACATATATGGCATGTTTGCAGTTTGAATTATTTTCAGTTGGCATGATGGTTAGTGTTCGTCAATGGTCAAGTCGAGTCATACCAAAGACTCAAAAATGATACTTGATGTCTCCTTGCTTAACACTCAACATTATAAGGTATGGATCAAGGGTAAAGTGGAGCAATCCAGAGAAAGGAGTGGCGCCCTCCCCTACACCTTCGGGTCACACTCAGCTATTGTCGCCAACTTACTTTATGGGTTTATATAGCTGTATTCCTCTCTTTTTCTGAGGGTGTGTTTACCTTAGTCTGCTTTACACCTCTTTGATATTTGATATGTTTTTGTCGTTGTGTGTGTGTATGTGTGTGTAAGTTGGATTCATCATCATCATCATGTCGTACCGCCAGCACGGATATCCTTGACCATCTCTCGCCACTTTTCCCTATCGTTCATCGCCTCCGGCAGGTCTTCTGGGTTACATCCTGTGTCCTCACATAGCTGTTGTATGTAAGTTCTGGCTGGTCGTCCTGCTTTTGCTTGGCCATATGTGGGGGTCCATAGGAGTACGTCACTTACGAGCTCGTCCTTGCTTCTCCAGCAGTATCCGGCGTGTCTGGCTCGTCTGACCTGTATAGTTTTCGTGATGGGAGACAAGTGGCCGTACAGTTGGCGTCTCGTGGGGTGTTGTCGCCAGGACTTGTTCAATATTGCTCTCAACATTCTTGTGTAGTTGCCGTCAAGTTTCTTCTCCAGCCGTTTGGTTAGCGTCCATGTAGTGCATCCATATAGCAGTATCGATACAACCGCTGCCAGGAAGAAACTGCGCTTCATTTCATCGGTCAGGTCTGATTTCCATACTGTTGAGAGCCTATCTATAGCCGTCCATGCTTTCGTCAGTCGTGTGTCGATGTCGTTTTCTGTTGATGAGACGCTACTTCCTAGATAGGTGAATTTGTCCACTATCCTCAGAGAGGCTCCGTCTAGAGTGGTAATGTTGCCCGTTTGGTTGTAACACGTATATTCAGTTTTGTGCGCATTGACATGGAGGCCAATGCCTGCTGCAGCTCGTTCCAAACTATGCAGTAGTGTCTCTGCTTGATTAGGCGTATTCGCCAGTAACGCTAAGTCATCAGCGTAGTCGGCGTCTGTGATTGTTTTTGCGGGGTACCTTTTGCTTCTTTTCTTTGTCAGCTCGAAGCCATTTTCTCTGATTTTGTCGATCGAAGCGTAGTCTAGACAGATGATAAAGAGGTATGGGGCTAGCGTGTCTCCTTGTAGTACTCCTGCAACAATGTCGAAGTTTTCCGTGTCTCCATCTGGTGAACGTACTTTCACTTTTGTGTTTTTGTAGAGGATCATTATTGCTGCTGCGGTTTTTTTAGATAGGCTGTACGCTAGTAGGATTAGTTCCATTTTCCCTCTGTGGATGGAATCGAAGGCCTTAGTAAAGTCGACAAATAGTAATGTCGCCTGAAGGTTTTTTTGCCCGGACGCCTTCAAGGATTCTACGGATGGTCAATATTTGTGAGGTTGTGGATCTATTTCTCCGGAAGCCATTTTGGTTTTTCCTAAGGATGTTGTCTATTTTGGGTTCTATGCGGTTTCGTAGTAGGGCATTGTAGATTTTGGCTGCTATGGATGTAAGTGTTATCCCTCGGTAGTTCTTGGCTAATCCGAGGTCGCCTTTTTTAGGGAAAGGAAGGATGCATCCCTTCATCCATCTTTCTATCCTATTTTGACTATAGACAGCGTTGCATTGCCGGAGCAGTATATCGTCGAATTGTCTAGTCTTCCACACTTCTGGGGGGATCTCGTCTAGCCCTGCAGCTTTCATATTTTTAATTTTTTTAAGAACCGAGTCGAGTTCTTCTTTGGTGAAAGGCCCTAGTTTAATGTCTAATTGCTTACTGATAATTCTGGTGATCGGTTCATCCGTTATTTTCGGTGGGCTTCCTAGTAGATTTTTGAAATGCTGTTCCCACAGTTTTACTCTTTCTTGTTGGCTTGCAGCTTTCAATTTTGCTTTGGCTGTGCTCTTCCTTCTACTTACTTCGTTTATTGTTTGCCAGGCTATCCTGGATTGTCTATCTTCCACCGAGTCTCTAATCTTATCTATCTGATTTTGTATGTATTCTGCCTGTTTTTTAGATATATTCCTGCTAATTGATATTGTGCCTTTTCTAGTTTTCGGGCATTTGTGTTTGTTGGGTTCTTCCGATAGCTTTTGGAGGCAGTTTTCACGAGTGCACGTTTTTCTCTAACCTCTGACGTTTCCCAAGGGACTCTATATTTAGTTCTAGGTTTTATTGGGATACACTTTGATGCCGCTTCTAGGTGTGCTTCAACAAAGTTTTCATATTCGTCATTTGGGGTAACTTTTTCTGTCTTCTCTTGTAGTGTTTCGAATCTGTTTCTTAATTCTAATGCATATTTATCTCTAATATCTCTGTTGTTAAGTAGGGCCCAGTCATAGTGCCTAGTTGTCACTTTTCGTGTGGCGTTTTTTCGTAGGCTTAGACGTATTTTGGCCGTGACTATTCGATGATCGGAGGACACACCCTCGAAAGTGGAGTATGCCTCGCAATTCATCGCACTATTTTTCCATTTTCTGTTTATAAAGAGGTAGTCTATCTGTGCTTTACTCTTGTTCGCCTATGTGTGGGTCCATAATTTTCCCTCACTTTTTTGAAAGTTTGTATTGAGGCATGTTAATCTATTTTCTATCATGAAATCAATTAGATGTTGTCTATTCCTGTTTGACGTGTTGTGTAGGCTGTATTTGTTGTTTCTGTTTTTCCCGATTTGTGCATTCATATCTCCGCCAATGACTAGCAGGTTGTGTTTCGGAATGCTACGTACTAGGGAGGATAGCTCCTCGTAGAAGGTGACTAGTTCGGTTTCTTCGCTAACATTGGTAGGGCTGTAGCAGGAGATGATCGTTGCTTTGGGATTGCCATTAAACGTTGCGGCCATCATCCTAGGTTGTATTCTCTCAATGCTATTAAGTGTTTTTAGCGCTCTTGGTCCTATAAGCATTCCCACCCCTCCTACCGATGCATTGACAGAGTTTTTCCATGCCGATACAGTCACCAGCATCCATCCATTGCCAGTTTCGTGATATTTGATATCTTCGGTGTGAGTGTATCGATGTTCTTGTATACAGATTATGTCTATCTTATGTTCTACGGCTGATGCAGTTGTGGGGTTTAAAGGTTTTTATGAAGGTCAGTGGCTAAGGGCAAGGCTGTGTCTGACTCCATATTTTGGTTATATTATTTTACCCCACGTTGACTGGCCGGTGCAATGCCTTGCCCAAAGAAGGTCCAAAAGAAATATACAAAAAGGAAAAGATAAAAACAGATAAGAGACGAAAACATTTCTTTCATACTTTCCTTTATTTACTTGGTGAATGGACTAACCAACGCTACGTCCCAAGACACAGCGTGGTGCCCAAAACACCAGATAGTAAAATCGGTGTTGTCGGTTCGACGTCACTACCCGAAAAGAGAGAGGTTCACAGAAAACCTGAGTATTTATCTCTCTTCACCAGCTCCAAATTCGCCACTCCAAAATCCTTCTAATTTTGGCGCGACCGCTTCTCATAGGCCACTTTACATTTTATTATTTTTCTTTTTTCTGATTTTAACCGGATGGATGCGTGGAGCCTTATGCGTGGCGACGCGTTTATACATTTTGTATCTGGCAGCCGACGAGTCAATATCCGGTTGGGAGTTTTTACTGTTAATTCCTAAATCCCCACACAGTTAGCTCTGGTAGTTGACCTATTCTATTTAGGGTTCTAACGTTAAATGTCGCTATCTGTATTGTTTGTTTGCATTTTAGTAGTGTTTGTTTGAGCTCTGTAGCTGATTTTTCGAACACTGAGGCCAGGGCTCCAACCTCAGCAGGACGCGCCCCTTTTTTACCCGCGCGAAGAGCGATGCGGTTTGTGAATGTGGTTTGAGTATGAGTCATGGTATCTTTCGATGGCTGTTTTTATTCTCATCTAATAGAAGCCACTCTTATAGATGAGCAGCAGTAATTCCCCGATCGAACTGACAATCCTGAGCGTTAAGCCGCAAGACTCACACGTTCAGGAAATATTAGGCATTGCGAATTCGAACACCTTCACGTACACGATGCTGCTTCCCATGTGTACGTGAAAAAAAAAATAAAATAAAATAAAATAAAATAAAAATAAAAAATAAAAGTAGAAAATTGTGCCGACAAATGCAAACACTCCCAGTTATCACAAATTAATCCCCCCCCTCAAAAAAAAAGAAAACGGCCAAACCAAACGCTAAAGAAATATTTGGAATGGAACATTCTAGAATCAGGTGGCATTATAAATATAAGGAAAGACATAAAAGCTTCATAAATATGTGGATATATAGAAAAAAAACTAAACAAATGTGAGGAAAGACTCGTTGGGTAGAGGTTAGTACAATTTTCTTTTATAAAATTACACAGGATTTTCTATGACTTGTAAAATCTGCTGGTGAATTTTTGTTATATTTTAATCTAAGAATCTTGATTTATTTCTAATCGACTAAATTGTTTTACCAGGTGCAACTATCACGAGTCAACTTAAGAATTGTTTGAATTTACCGAGCCAAACTTAGAAATTTAGCATTCCACCTCCACTAAAAATTAAAAAAATAAATAAAATAAAAACCTGGTAGGGCCTGTATCGGATGACAAGATAAAATATACCCCAAAATTTCTTTGAATATACGTCAGTCCTGGACTTTAACTAAGTTAAAACTTAAGGTAAAAGGAAAAAATGTATGTTGGATTAGTCTTGGATTTCACTAACAGTTTCCCTCACTGTAGTGTGAGTGTGTATTTTAGGGATTTTTTGGTGTGTGTATGTGTGGTAGCGTTTAAAATTTACTGGTAACTTTTTTCCAAATAGTTTTTGTTGGTGTTTCATTATAATGGATTAGAGACAACACAACAAACACACCCTTTCTATATCATGTGTCTTTATTTGTAATATACATAAGTAACACCGGGAAGGGCCGTAACCCTAAACGGTGAAAACCCTGGTTCAGTTCCTCATGCAACATCTTCTCTTTTCAAAAGAACGGGGAAAAAAGATCTAATAAAAATTAAAATAGAATGTATTAAACACTTTTAGTGACCTAGGTATTCATTGGGCTGACTACCCTCTTGCCTAACAGGGATTATTATGTCCTTTTCACTTTATGTTGTGAAATCCTTGAGTCTAGCAGGATCTCTTATTACACCGTGTTGTCCTCACTCTTTCTGGACTGGGTTTTGTTGGGGATGGTGTCGGGCTTACTCTTTCTCTTATCTCACTTTCATATTGAGGTGTTTGTGGGTTACATGTCTCTTCTGCACCCAGTCCCGCATTCACTGGTACCTCGCTATGCATTTCATATGGCTGGTAACTCAATGGTGTTAGTGGGGGTGCTTTTACAGTTTTTTTTTTCAAGTCCACCCTATTCCATCGATACTGTGGAGGGAGTATGTAATTTGGTTATTTCTGTTGATTTGCTCTCTAAATTATTCCCACCACAAATACAACACAAAACTTTACAATCACGTAAAAGAAATGGAATAGAACACAACGAACATTAAGCAACAAACAATTTAATATGCATATAACAGAATATGAAAACTAACAAAAATATATGATGTGTAAATGACCTTTTAGAAAATGAAGTTTGACAAAAGGAAAATAAATTTGTTTAAAGATGTGCGTAGGGTCGTGTTAACGAAGTCCGTAAATAAGTCTTTCTTACTTACATTAAGTTTATAGCGGGTTTTATGACTTTGGTGACTGCGTGTCTCGTTGATGAAAGAAAGTTTGTCGGGTTTTCCTTTTGAAAATAATTCTCGGTCATTTGAAAAGAGGTCACGAACTTTAGTTGAGGAAGGAAAGGAATTGGTTGGACATAATATCGGCTACTGGCTTAGTGGCTTGTGTTCTCTGTGTCTTCTTTTGTGTGTAAGCTTGTGTCTTGTCTGTCTGGCTTCCTAACTCTGTGTTATTTATATCCTACAGGTGGATCAAAGAATCGTCCTAAAACTTTTGCGCGTAGACATTTATTGACCAATCAGATTTGTATTTTACTATTTTATTTTCGAGCCTAAATATTTTCTGTAGGTTCACTTCCGATCCTAATTTTCTAGAATGTTCTATTCCATGTTTTTAACTGATTGGTTGAAAAATATAAAAATGTAATTTAAATGTTAATACGGGTTTGATCCTAAATTTCTAGAATGTTCTTAAGTATGTTTTTATTGCTTATTTTAAGAACAGAAAAATTTGTATCCTATAATACATTTCCCCATCCACCTTTACATGGTATGACTGCTAGTCCAGTCTCCGTCATACAGTTACTTTCTTCCACTCTTTCTGACCATTTATGTGTGGTTTAATCCGTACTACATCTCCAGGATGCAGTGGTTGAAGTAGTTTTGCTTTGTGGTTGAAATAATTCTTTTGCCACCAACTTTTTTAGATTTTTGGGCAATTCTGGCTTGAGTAAATCCTCTCTAGTTGGGAGAAGTGTTTTTGTTCTCCTTGACATCAGCTTCTGAGCTGGTGATAAGAACCTTTATTTGGCATATTCCTGTGATCCAACATTGCAAGGTATGGATCAGCCTTATCTTCCATCGCTTTCCGGAAAAGATTCTTTGCGATCTTAACCGCAGATTCCAATGGAGGTGCCCGTAGTGTAATGGTTATCGTCGAAGGAAATGGACACGGCGACACGAGTTCAAATTCTGGATGAGACTGGTTTCATTTCACATAGCACTAATACCCTTGGGAAAGGTATGAATCCAATTATTCTACCTCCAGCTATGGATAAATAGTAGGAGAAACTAGGTCCTTCAGCCTTGGTAAGGCAACTAGTCTAAGAGAAGGAAAACTCTGAATTCAAAGCTGTTAAACTCCGCTTAAAAATGACCTTGTGTCATATCCTGCCCGAGCGGAGGGCTTGGTAAATATGCTTAACCGCAGGTTCAACTTCACCATTTGCCTTGCTATAGTATGGACTGATAGGTGTATATGTAAAACATCACTTTTTCTCAAAAGTGGAAAATTCCTGGCTATTAACCTGGGTCCATTATCAGTTACCACCTGATCTAGTATTCCCTGTCGTGCAAAATGGTGTTTAAGTTTAGTTATCACTGTCTGTATTTGTGTACTTGGAAGATGATCAATTTCCCAGAAATTGCTCACGTAATCAACTGTGCAGAGATAGTCTCTATCTGCAAACTTAAAGAGATCCACTCCCACTTTTGCCCAGGGTCTGTCAGAAACTTCATGGACCATTAATGGTTCTGCAGGATTGGCTACTTCATATTTTCTACACGTGGGGCATTTTGAAACATTGTCTCTGATGTCATTGTTCATATTTAGCCAGTGCAAACATTCTCTTGCTCTTCTGCAACATCCTTCGATCCCCAGGTGTGTGGAATGCAGCTTTTCCTTCAACACAGCCCCGCTGGATCATCGGAACCACGACACAATTTCCTCTGAAAATTAAGCTGTCTTGTACAGTCATTTCATTCTGCATGCTAAAATATGATCTCACCTCCAGGTCAAGATGTATTTTGTTTTCTGGCCATCCCTCCCCAATTATCTGCTGCAACTGCTGCATGCTTCTGTCTTCCTTCGTGGCTGAGCGCAGTTCGAGCAGCCTTCTCTTTGTCACAGAAATATATTCTGCTTTCTTGACATCATCCTCATCGTCCATATATTCACTCCATGTATGTATGCTCTTGATAGTGTGTCTACAAGGAACATCTTCTTACTCGGATGGTATAGAACTGTAGCATTGTAAACTTGTAGTCTCATCAACATGTTTTGCAGTCGTTTTTCATTATCGCTTCCAATGGCTTGTGAGCAGTCAATCAAACGTATATTGGGGAAGCCGTTCACATGCGTAGACTACTGCTTGCAGTTCTTTTTCAATTTGTGCATACCGGGTTTTTGTGTCTGTAAGCGCTCGGCTGATATAGGCTAGAGGTTGACCCTCTTGAAATAGTGCAGCCCCCATATCCTTCTCATTTTTATCACATTGAATGACCAAAGATTTGTTGGGGTCATAATAACTTAATACTGGTGCCTCACTCACTAACCTTTTGATTTTCTCAAAAGCCTCTTCATGAATTTGGGACTACGTCCATGGCACATCTCTCTTTACTAGATTTCGAATTGGGGCCATCACGTCAAAGATGTGTGGCAGAAATTTTGCCAGATAATTCTCAAATCCCCCCAATCGTTGAACTCCCCTTACGTCTGTTGGGCACGGCATATCTTTTATTGCTTGTACTTTTTCGGGATCAGGACGTAAACCATCACTGGTTATCATGTGTCCCAGGAAAGATATAAATGTTTGTCGTAGGTTCAATTTTTCAGCGTTCAGTCGCATCTCACGATCACATCTCTGCAACAGTTTCCTGAGTTTCATGTCATGATCGACCCTTGCTTCTTCCATTGTTTTACCTTTCCCAATCACCAGAAGATCATCTGCTTTGTTAATCACCCCTTCTAAGTTAGACACATTGTTAAAAAGGATCTTTTGAAATATCTCCGGAGCTGGAGCAATCCCGAATGGTAAAACTTTCCACCGAAACCGACCATATGGTGTGGCAAATGTTGTCAAGCGACTCCTAGCTTCATCTAATCTTATGTACCAGGATCCATCTCAAAGATCTAGTGTAGAAAATACCTAGCTTGTCAGCTATTTCTGGCTGTAAATCGTCCAGAGTAGGTAACTGGAAATGTTCCCGCTTGAGAGCCTTATTTAGTGGTCTGGGGTCTATGCATATTCGTAAGTTTCCATTTTTCTTAACCACTAGTTCTAATGCGCTTACCCATGGTGTCGGCTTACTTACTGGTTCAATAACTTTCTTTTTTACCAGTTTTTCTAATTCGGCTTTTAAATTGTTTTTAATTGCTACTGGTATTCTCCAGGCTGCAGCAACATTTGGTGTTACACCTGGATCCACTTCCAAATGTACTTCTCCAAGTAAGTGACCCAATTCCTCCTTGAATACATCTTTGAATTCGGTTATAATTCTGTCTGAGTGCTGGCTGCTGAATTCATCCACGTGAGAAACTTTGGCGACCATTTTGAATTTGTCATTATTGACCGTGATGAGTGCCATCTTTTGAATTGCATTTACGCCAAGTAGGGGTGGAAATCCTCTTTCACAATGACAAACTACACTACATATTTGTGTCCAGTTTTGGGGTTGATCATTTTAACCCGACACTCCCCCTATATGCTCCATTCCACATAACAAGAGTCTTATTTGACTGTTCAAGTGTTTTTCCCATCACGTGCTTCTCATTCAATATATTGACTGATGTTCCACTATCAAACTGAAAAGCAATTGACCTTCCTTTCACAATATTTTCTGTCTTACAGCATTCACTTTTTCATTTATTGTCACGCTGTCTACATGTCCATAGTCTGAATCACTACTACTGTCGTTGTTACCACTATATAGTTGTGTTTCGACTGTTTGAACCTATAGGACTTTACACTCCTATAATTTAATTTGGGCGGTATGCCACTTGTTCCCACAAAGATGGCAGACGCTCAATGTTCAGTCTCGGGAAACCATTGGCCAGGAGGACCACGTGATATGCTTACAACTACGTCGGCGCGCGAAAATTCAAGTCCTGCGTCTTGAGCCACTGATAAGACGATTTTTTCTATAAATACGCTGTCTTAAAACACATTCGACCTCTTTTACGAATTTTCTTCGTAGCGGCAACAGCTCTTTTACGAAATTCCTTCGTAGCGGCAACACCTTCTCTTTGACCAAATTCATCCGTATCAGCAACAGAATGCCTCACAGACATTATTGTACAAGAACTATGAGACGCTTTCCCGTCTTTAAAAAACTACCAGTTTCTAATCATAGAAAAAAGACCTTTTTAATTTTACAATTCTTTTTGTAGTTTAGTTGTGTTACACACACACACACACACACATACACACACGAGCTCACACATATATATACACACTATCAGTATGTTAGAGTTAGTTATGTTTTCATGTATTAATGTAAGTTTTGTTTATTATAGAATATAAAAATGTTTTTGTTCGTTCGCCTTGTTTTTAAATGTTCATTTTGTCCACGTCGTTTTACAACCATTATCTATTCCCTTTCTTTTACACACTTTACGCCACAAACCCTCTTTTTACTAGATGATTTGCACTTCACAGCGAAGTGGTTCTTTCCATTACATTTAAAACATGTTTTGCGAAATGCAGGACATAACTTTTTACTTGGTTCATGTCGCAGTGCACACGCTCTACACACTCGGTCAGTTTGTGCTGATGGCTTTCTCTTGGGTTTGAAATCAATTCTCTTCACTCCTTCAGGTCTCAGAATTCTGGACTGTACCGTAGCATTTCCTGACAGCTTACAGATGTCAATGCATCTTTGTAAATCCAACTGTCTAATTTTCAATAACTCAGATTGCGTCTGGGGATTGTGTATTCCCAGAACTACCTGATCTCGAAGTACTGATGAGACGCAATTATCACAAAAATTGCACATTTTTACCAAAGTCCGAAGCGCCGTAATAAACGATTCCACTGTCTCCGATTCTCCTTGCTTTCTTGTGTGAAAAATGTACCGCTCGTGGGTCTCATTTGTTTCTCGTATAGCGTATTTATCAAACACCTGAATTATTTCGCTGGGTGTTCTTTCATCTTCGGATGTTGAAAATTGAAACCCATAGTACACTTTCAATGCCTCGTCTCCTAACGTATGAAGCAAAAGTGCCGTTTGGTATTGTACTGACTGTCTCGTCAAGTACGTAATAATGGCATAGTTATGCCATTTCAGCATAAACAATTTCTAGTTCGCCGATAAATTATTCTCCATACATAGGGGTGGTAGTGGTGGTCTTATGCCAGCCACTGGTTTGCTTGTTTCTTCCATGCCGACCTCCGACACGTGTGCACCAATTAAAAATTAAAACAAGAACAATAAACGTTACTTATCTGTCTTTCTGAAACAGATTCCCCCTTTTTTTTTCTTTTTTTTTTCTTCTTTCTCGTTTTTGCTTGGATATCCTTTCATCCCACCGCTGCCACTATGTTCCATTATCTTTTCTGTGGATGCCAGTGGATTAGAGACAACACAACGAACATGCCCATTTCTATATTCCAGGTCTTCATTTGTAATATACATAAGTAACACTGGGAAGGACCGTAACCCTAAACGATGAAAACCCTGGTTCAGTTCCTCATGCAACAGTCGGTGTATACACACACACACACACACATATATATATATATATAACAAGAGGGCTGATGATATTACCATCTAGATATAAATGGCAGTTGACGTTGTATCGTTCAGTTGCCTCTTCTTATATTAAAAAAAATAAAATAAAATAATGAAGGCGTAGATATTGATGGTTTTCAATCTAGTAGTTTAATGACAGCAAGAATAAAAGGTACCTCTATGCTGTAAGTCTCATAGGAAGGAATGAAGAAAATAGTTATTGAGTCGAGAAGAAATTTTAGCTGCTAAATGCTTGAGCGGAATGTGCGTCGCAACAGTTAAGCATTTTTGAATGTCTGAGCGGAATTATGCGTCGCCATAGGTGTAGCAAAAAGTTGTGTTTGCTGTTTAAGGACAGGAATGATGTAGTCACCCATAAATATGTGGTACTGGCTGTTGTAGGAGAGTGGCATGAAAGTCTCCAGATAATGTTGCCCAGGAATGAGGTAGCTGGATGTCTGAGCGTAATTGTGCGTCGCTGTCGACATAGCAAAAGTTAGAGGCGACATAAAGGTTTTCCTGTGTGTGGCAGATTCCATGTATCTAATTTATGTTCAACAAGGAACCCTTCGTCTAAGAGAGTAGACACAAGAGGTCCATAAATTAGATGGCTTTCCTCATGGTGTTGTGCTTCTGCTGCTATACTGGGAGCGGACAGAAAGTGCGTCCGTCTTGTTCGAAAGGTTCTGGCGGGCTTTCACCATTTTTATATTGTCTGGAAAAATGGTCCGGGCTGAATAGGATAAGTCTTTCTTATTGGGTGAAAATATGTGACGACCATAACGGTCAAATTAATTTACGCGCCAAACAAAAATACGAAGTTCTTTCTGCTACATATATATATGTGTGTGTGTGTGTGTGCGTGTGCGCGCGCGTGTGTGTTTCCAGCTTAATGTTTTCGTCAGAGAATATGTCTGGCACATGGTCTACTTAATGGGGTATTCAATGAGACTTGAACTTACTTTGTGCTTGTGGTTTGAATGGTTTTTTACTTCCTTTTTTTTTTTTTTTTTTTTTCAAATTTTATTTTATCTTATGCTGGTCCTTTTTCTTAGAGTGTGTTTCTCTTGGCCTACTTTATCCCTAATTTACTTTTGATATTTAATACGTTGTCAGTGTGTGTGTGTATATATATATATATATACAAAAAAATTTCAAGAAACATATTCACACACTGAGAAATAATAACTATAAGTGAAATTAGAAACCACTCCAACACACACACATAAAACGTATTGAATATCAAAAGTAAATTAGGGATTAAGTTGACTAAGAAAAACACACTCTAAGAAAAGGACCAGCATTCAATAAATAAAAAAATAAAGTAAAATAGAATAAAATGAAATATTAAAAAAAAAATAACAATGTAAAAACCATTCAAACCACAAACACAAAGTAAGTTCAAGTCTCATTGAATTCCCCATTAACTAGACCTTGTGCCAGATTCATTCCCTGACGAAAACACCAAGCTGGAAACATATATATATATATATATATATATATAGACAAACAAACATAGATATGAGTATATATATATATATATACAGACAAAAACTATTTGGAAAAAGTTACCAGTAAATTTGAAACACTACCCCACATACACACACCAAAAAATCTCCAAAACACACACTCACACACAGAGAGGAAAACCGTTAGTGAAATCCCAAACTACTCCAACACACACACACACACACACACAATGACAAAAACATATCAAATATCAAAGAGGGGTAAAGCAGACTAAGTTAAACACACTCTAAGATAAAGAGAGGAAGACCTCTATATAAACCCATAAAGTAAGTTGGCGACAATTGCCAAGGGTGACCTGAAGGCTCCCTTTTCTATAGCTACTACAACAAGGTGTAGGGGAGGGTGCCACTCCTTTCCCTAGATTGCTCCACTTTACCCTTGATCCATACCTTATAATGTTGAGTGTTAAGCAAGGAGACATCAAGTATCATTTTTGAGTCTTTGGTATGACTCGACCTGGGATTGAACCCAGGTCTCCCGGGCCATTGGCGAACACTCTAACCATCATACCAACTGAAAATAATTCAAACTGCAAACACGGGTAAGTTCAAGTCTCATTGAGAACTCCATTAACAAGGTCTTGTGCCATATATGTTCTCTGACGAAAGCAACAAGTTGGAAACGTAAACGTATGTAAGAATAAAAAAAATTAAAAACATACAAATCTCTTTGTGGACTTATATATTTGAAATATTTTTATTCTCTCTTTGGACCTTCAACAAAAAGTTATATATATATATATATATATATATATATATATATATATGAGAAAAAGACAATGCAGAAAATTAAAATGACATATTTTGCTATGAGTATGGCTTCATCAGAAATTAAATTCTATTTTGCTTTTGCAAATATGTCAATCTAACTTTTTATCTAATTTTTTATCTTTTATCATCCATTAGATTTTATTCTAAACCTTATATATATATATATATTAGTCAAAAGTTATTGGCCACTCTTAAAAAATTTTATTTCTCATCCTAAAAGAGTTATTTTTTATTAAATAAATTAACAAAGTTTTTATTCATTATACTTAATACAAGTCTTCCTCTGTAACTTTGACCTTAGTATAACCAGATATCTTTTGAAATATTGATTTGAAAGCATTTTTCTTCTTTAGTTTGGAATATGAATAAAATGTTTTCCAAAAGTTACATTATACCACCACTTGAACTCACATTAGACTATATTGTGTTGAATTACTGCTTACGAGATACTACCTGTTTTACCTTTGTAGAGGACAATTTCATCAGAGTCATCAGCTTACTTGACAGAAGGCTGACTGTTCCAAACATCACTGTACAAGTGAACCAATGTCATAAAAGAATGTGTCAATGTGCACTGTGAGGAGAAGACTCTGTGAATCTGGCTTATATGGCAGAATTGCTGTCAAGAAACTACTGTTGAGGAATGTCAAGCTGCTTCAGTGGAGCAAGGCACACAAAGACTGGACAATAGAACAGTGGAATAAAGTTCAAAATCTTTCAGTCAAATAGGAGGGTACATGTGTGGGGAAGAGTTAGTGAAATAGCAGCAGCCCCTTGTATCACACCAACTGTAAAGCATGGAGGAGGTTCTGTTATGGTATGGGGGACTTTTGCCTATTGCGAAGAGATTTGCACTAGGTGAAGAACAAATTGAATCAGACCAGTGTCTGTGACGTTACCCCTTCTCGGCCCCCCTACGTTACATCAACCTCTCTAGCCATTCCACTTTACGGCCGGTGATCAACTAGTGGTTCCGATATGGGTAACGCACATTTCTTTACCGCTACAAGAATACAATCGAGGGAGTGGGAGGAAAGAGAACAAACGAACAAACGCTTGGGGTTAACTCAAGTGCCGAAAGGGATTTCTGTAACACCTTGTGCATGTGCAGACTAACGCTAATGTGGATTCTAGCGAACTTCTACAAAGCAACTGGAATGCCGACTCATCTTGACTCGGTCTTCTTCACTGTCGCTGGACCCCATCTCATGCTGACTCGCCTCTCTGCTCCGGTGTCCGGTGTCGATTGCCCTTGTCCGTGTCCCGTCGCCAACTGCCTCGAGCTCCTTTGTCCAACCAACTCTCTTCTCGCGTCCCGTTACCACTTCCGACCACGCCGAGATTTCAATTCCAAAACCCTTTGTCTGGTTTCGCGCTAAAATAGACAAAGGAATCGTCTGCTTGGCGGGCCACCTACATAGTGTTACATGTCGTGGGACCTGTATATGTAGATGTGTTGATCCCACAAGTAGATTGTTTATATATAGTTGTTTGATTGACAGAGGACTAGACAAAAAGACAGAGGCAAGTGGATAAGTTTAATTTCAGATTTTATTGAGTGAATCTTACACAAACGGTGTATAGGTGTAGAAATCGCAGTAATTGTATAATGTAGATGTAGTTTCTGTTGGGTTTCGGAAGTTCAAGTGGTGGTATAATGTATAGTTTATGTTGCAGAACATCTTAGACTCAGCTGTCAACAGCATGTCTAGAAGGTGATGATGGTCTCTGTGCTTGGTGCCAATATTAGGTGTTGCTGTACGGGCAGGTTGTAGATGTTGCTGGAGACGGTCAATGATGTGGATGCATTGGTTGCTAAGGCTGGATGATCAATATTCTGGTTGTGCAGTACTTTGGTTTAACCAGGGGGGGGAGAGTCAAAGTCGCCTTGAATTGTTGGTGCTAGTTTGAGCTGTAAGTTGTCCGTGGACTAGAAGCTGAAGATGCAGGTTACAGATGCTGTGTGATCAATGTCCTGGTTTGTTCAATCATTGGTTTAACGGGGGGGGGGGATCAGTGTGACTTCAAGTGTTGATGCTAGTCTGAGCAGTGAGTTGCTCATGGACTAGGTGATGCAAGGTTTATAGCTTGGTTGCGCAGGTACAACTGCTGGGTTAAGCTGGAGCTGGTCTGCAGTTGGTGCAGGTAGCTGGAAGATGCAGTGAGGAAACCAAAAGTGATCTCAAAAGACTTTCTTAGAAGAGCTGTTGAGGATGGTGAGATTTTCAGAGATTTGCTCAGAAAAGAGCTGTTTGAATAAGAAAAATAAAAGGCTACGTTTGGTCTGGTTGGCTTTGCTGGGTCCGTGGCTGTGGTTGGTTGGATTCCATGTCTTCTGCTTTGGCTGGTGGTAAGGACACTGACCCCATGTTCGACAGCTTGGTTTGGTGGTGAGGACGCAGAAGAGGTAACGGATTCCTCTCTCCCGGGATAGTCCTGGCTGCCCAGTTATTTGTTTATCACTACCTCCTACCACACAAAGGGGGTCATTTTAACAAATCAAAAGTTTAAGAGGCTTTTTGTGTTTTTTGGTTTAATTAGCATCTAATGTGGGTCAAGAAGACTTGTATTTAGTAAAATAAATGAAACCATTGTGGTGCTTAACTTGCTTCATTAAAAATAACACTTTTAGGGTGAGGAAAAAAACTTTTGAGGGTGATCAAATATTTTTGTCTGTTAGCATATATATGCAGGAAAGGTTTTAAATATCTATCTATTTATCATAAGCTGCTCAACTCTCTCTCTCTATATATATATATGTATATATATATAGGATATAATTTGTCATATTTATAAATAGTTTTCAATATCATATATCAGAAACTATATATATTCATATATATATATGTATATATATATATATATATTATCCAATACCAAGTCAGCTGATGGTGGAAACAATTCTCTTTTAGGATTTTCTTTCTTCAATATCCATGTAATTCAAAATCCAAAAGAAACCTCTATGTAAAATAATAATAAATTAAAATACAGAGCAAATAATTTCATAAAGGAAATTACTTTAAAAATTACTTTAAAAATTACTCATATTTTTTTGTAATTGGCCTAATGAGTAGAGTATTCACCAATGGTCCAGGAGACTGGGGTTCAATCCCAGGTTGAGTCATACCAAAGACTCAAAAGATGGTGCTTGCTTAACACTCAGCATTATAAGGTGTGAATCAAGGGTAAAGAGGAGCAATCCAGGGAATGGAGTAGTGCCCTCTCTTACACCTCGGTGTAATAGTTATTGAAAAGGGAGCCTTCGGGTCACCCTCAACTAAAGTTGCCAACTTACTTACTCTCTATAATAATATTTATTTCAGTGGACCCTATATTTTTAAAAGATGTTAGATCTGCATCTTCAGACAAAGAAATAATCTTTTATTCATTATTTATCATTTATTTTTAATCTTTTGTTAATTATTCATTATTTATTTTTAATCTTTGTTTTATTATTTATTATTTATTTTCAATGTTTCATTTATTATTTTTTGTCTGAAGATGCAGAGCTGATATTTTTTAAAAATATAGGGTTTGCTGAAAATGAATATTATTACAAAAAAAACATGAGTGATTTGTAAAGGTTTTTCTTTTATATGGTATATATATATATATATATATATATATATATATATATATATATATATATATATATATATATATATATATTTGAAATTAGAATTAAGAAAATAAAATAGATAAGATTTATTAATTACTATAAATCATTGAGTTTGTTCTTCTGAATTTCTATTACCTTCTTTATTTAAATCAAGGGTATTTGAATTAGTAAATTGTGAAGTGCACTGAGCAAAAGTAAAGTATATATATATATATATATATATATATATATATATTAGTATATAAAAATAGAGGATCTTCTTTAAATAAATAAGGGATACTTATATCACAAAGACCAGGTAATGTCTAGTCAGATGAGATATAACAGGTAATATTGTTTTAGATTGGAAAATATTTGTGTGTGTCCGTGTACATACTCTACTGCACTCCCACACATTCAAAACACTCTATAATATCTATCTATCTATCTATCTATCTTGAGATAGGCTGAGAGTAGATGCCCAGAATTAAGTTTGCTGGTATAGCATAGTCGCAAGCTTACTGGCATAAATAACAAAAGTTGGTTAAAAATTTGTATCTTTGTATAAAGATATATTTACCTTATATGCTCAAGTAATGAACAACTTCATATAATAAATGGTCCCTAGTTTTTATGCACAAAAAGATGATTTTATCATATATTGTGTATAATGAATGATCCCTGGTTTTTGAGGTAAAACATTGATCTTAAAAAGTTGTCCATTACATGAGTATACAGGTACATCTGCATTACTGCCTAATAATTATGTATATACCTATGAAAAACTATATAAATCTGTAAATCCACATATACAAAAACAATGGTTAATTGATTGATTTTAATGGCATGCCAGCTCATCTAAGGTTATTTTATGCCTAGAGGTTAGAGAATTGGATTCATTGAAGGTTCATATTTACATTTTTTTTTGTGTAGTCCTATCAAATAGAAATAATTCTTAAAACAGATCTAATTGATCCATAGATGGGACCCTAACAGGTATTACACCATCAGATGCAGTTTAGTGCCATCCCCAGGGTTTTTTTAGAACTAGGTCTTACCTCTTTGTAGAGATAACAGTCAGCATATTTTTAGCTCTGATGACGTGGCTATATATACTGAAACAAGGAAACCTTTGTATATACAGAAATAAGTAAGCATAGGTAAATTAGTATGCATAGATAAATGTAGGTATATAAAATAGGTATCTATATGTATACAGATATACTTATGTATATATTACTGTTTCATAATCATGTATATACCTATGTAATACTTTATATAAGTCCACATATACTAAAACAAAGAAACATCTTTAAATACAAATACTTAATAAGCACAGATAAGTGGAAGAGGGGAACTTGAGACCCTCTCAGCCACCAAGTTCAAAACCAGTTAAAATTGTCCACCTCCACTTTACAACCTAATATCCCAATGTTTTCTCAAAAAAATTGTTAATTTCTTTTAACTAATTTTCACTAAGTTATTTACTAAAATGTAACCAACACTATACGTGATTAAATTTTTATATGGACACATCAAGAATTGTTATCTTTTGCCTCACATTTTGACTAGCAAAACTATAAATATCCAATGAGAGGCATAATTTTTTATGCCAATAATTTTTTATTGCAAATACTGAATTATTTTGGCATATATATATACATATATATATATATATATATATATATATATATATATATATATATATATATATATATATATATATATATATATATCATGGGAAGTACAGAATTTTAATATACTCACAAATAGACCAATTATTAAAATTGGTCTATTTCTAAAAATTAAAATAAACTAACCAGTTTAGGTCATCTCTGATCACAGTTAAAATGAGGACAACAATTAAGAAGGAAAAGGGTTAGGATCTGTGTAATGAAGTGGAGGAAAGGGAAAAAAATGCAAGTTGATTAGAAAGGGAGAGGTAAATTAAATACAAATCAAATTCAGACCCAAAAAACATTCCCTCTGTTTACAGAGGGATGGTTTATGGGTGAGAATATGAATGATCTCAAGTACTTTCAGGTCATAGTCTGAGTGGGACTTGTTTAAAATGGTAAACAAGTCTGCACTGTAGAACGAGGCACAATTACAGTTATTTATGAGATGTTCTGCAATGGAAAACCCATATGTGTTGTTTATTCGGTCGACAAAGTAGCATTGAACGTGAGGAGGTACTCATATATTCCGAGTTTGAAGCTTTGTTTGCACAACTCAGGCGACTTCAGCCGTTTTCTACAGACCATGTTAGTGACCTTAAAGCATGTCTGAATGATCTTGCTGGTGTCCAGCTGGGAATCTAATTGGAAAAGTGAACACTTTCATACACTCAAGTCATTCCATAGCAATAATTCTGTTGTTATCACAAGACCCGACAAGGGTTCTGGGGAGGTAATTTTGGATTATAATCCAACAAATTTGTTGTCTGCATTTTTTGAGCTGATTTAGAACAAATCTGATGCACTGAATCCAAAAATCACATTGGTTTTTCTCAATCGGGTCAAGTTTTTTTAGCTATGGCCACATGTTGTTTTTTTATGTTTTTGTTCACATGTACGCATGTGTGGAGCATTTTAGAAGAAGTTAGTGGGGGTAAAATGCCATATCAAATAATTGTTTTGATTGGAAATGATTATTTTAATGTCAAGAAGTATTCAGGTCCGATAGTTCCGGGTGATTATGTTGAAAAGGGATCAGTTTGAAGTCATAAAACCTTGAAATCTTCCAAAAATTGGTGCAGCAAAGCATAAAGTTGGTGGATCAAAACCAAAGTCAATGGGGCAGCCACCCCAGGAAGTGCATAGGAAACTCCACCTGCACATGTACAGGTGTTTTTGCTTCATGTCTGTTACGGAATATTTGCGTTGTCGTGGCTGGTGGTGCCAAATACGGAACGCGGTGGGCTGCAATGGCACCAATTTATGACTAATTTGTACCTATTTTTGTTTTGCAGGTGAATGAGATGGCTTCAGCCAGAAGATCGTGCAGAAATAAGCCCAACGTGTTCTGCTACATATGTGGAGAATGCACCATTGCTCCTAATAGGAAGCCAGTCACAAGTTTCATAATACGTGCTTACCATGCTTATTTTGCTATTAAACTTACTGACCAGCATAAAGCTTGGGCACCACACATGGTGTGCAAGGCATGCACTGAGACTTTGCGTGGGTGGACCAATGGCAAGAGGAGTCTGAACTTTGGAATTCCCATGGTTTAGAGGGAGCTGACAAACCATGTCCTTGACTGCTACTTCTGCGCTGTTGATATGACTGGGATCAACAGAAAAAAATGGAGCAGCCTCAAGTATCCTGATCTTCAATCAGCACGTCGTCCTGTAGCTCACTGTGATGAAATTCCAGTGCCTATCTTCAGAGAACTTCCTGACATTAGTGACAAAAATGCCTCCTCCAGTGTTGAAGGACATGAAGACAAAGAAGAAGTGGTTCCTGAAGATGATGCTCCATATCCATTTTCCCAAAAGGATTAGAATTATTTAGTTCGCCACTTCAGCTTGTCAAAGGACTCTGCCGAACTGTTGGCATCCAGATTGAAGGAAAAAAAAACTCCTCTCTGACAGTGCTCGCATCAGCTTCTTCAGCAACAGGCATCAAGAGTACCTCCGTCTTTTCTTTACAGTGAAGGACTTGGTGTACTGTGCAGATATTGCGCAGTTTCTACTCAAGCTTGGAGTGCCACAGTACGAACCCAAAGATTGGAGACTGTTCATTGACAGCAAGCAATCACTGAAATGTGTTCTGCTACACAACAACAACCAGTTTGTACTCATCGCTCACTCGACTACACTGAAGGAGAAGTATGAAGCGGTGAAGTATGTGCTGGAGAAAATTGGTTATGATCAGCATAAGAGGTTTATTTGTGTTGACCTGAAGATGGTGAACTTTTTGTTAGGACAACAGTCTGGCTTCACCAATCACCCATGTTTTCTGGGAATATGGGATAGTAGGGACCGTGCTCAGCATTACACGAAGAAGGACTGGCATTTGCGGGAGGAATTGATACCTTGCAAAGAAAGGAACGTCATCAACGACCCTCTGGTGGACAGAGACAGAATACTCTTCCCACCGCTGCACACCAAGCTCTGCTTAATCAAGCAGTTCACCAAGGCTCTGGACAAGGATGGTGACTGCTTCACTTACTTTTGCCAGGCTTTTCCAGGATTGACCATGGAGAAGTTGAAAGCTGGCATCTTTGATCTGGCAGCTCATCAGAGATCCAGGATTCGAAAACTCAATGAACGAAGTGGAACTGGAAGCGTGGAAGGCATTTGGTCTGGTAGTGAAGAACTTTCTAGGCAACAATAATGCCAGAAACTATGCAGAACTTGTCAACAAAATGCAGACTACTTTCAGAAACCTGGGCTGCAACATGAACGTCAAGATGCACAACCTATTTTCACATATGGACCGGTTTCCTGAGAACCTGGGTTCAATGAGTGACGAGCAGAAGGAGAGATTCCATCAGGACCTGAAAGAGATGGAGACCAGGTATCATGGAATCTGAAGAGAGACCTCCCTGCCGCTGAGCATTCTAGGAGTTTGAAGAAACGGAAATTCAAGCCCTGAAGTTTGAACAATGGTGAAGCAACATGCAATTTACATGTACTTACCTTTTTAAATGCCCACCATTCAGTTTACAGTAATCGATGTTTCTATCAGGTAATCAATATATGTTGTTGGCAAAACATTTTTTTCTCTTAAAAACATATTCAGGATGATATGTGTTGACAAAAATCAGCTGATAATGCCACAAAAATGTAATTGATTTTGTCACAAGATCTGATTTTTTTCAAATCAACTTAGCACAAAAACCTGACCTGATGGAGAGAAACAGATGCCATTTCCTAATTCAGCAGTGCAAAAATACCCTAAATCACTTGTAGAAATCTAGACAATATTCAAAAAGTAAAAAATTGTTGTCCAATGTTATCAATGCTACGTTAATAAAATGATGTCCATCCTTCGTGACACATCTAAATTTCTGAGACTGGGCCCTGTCGATATTTTTGACCATACCACTTCTATTAAGACAAAGTTTCAAAGAAGATTGGTTGAACTTGTCAAAAGAAGCCTTCTGTCTTCAGCCATCTTGGACTAGATTAGACCCACTGGATCTATATGACCTTGTCTTTATGGTTTACCTAAAACCCATAAGGATGGGGTACCACTAAGACCTATACTATTAATCGTGGGCTCTCTACAGCAAAAAGTCTCCAAGTGGCTGGACAAGTTATTACAACCAGTGCTTGTACATTATAGTACATTTTGTATAAAAGATTCTTTTGAATTTGTTGGTTTTACACAAAAGTGTTCTCTATTGAACAAATTTGGGTGTTCTTTTGATATCTGTAGTCTCTTCACTTGTGTTCCCATCTAGGAAACTATCAATATATGTGTAGATATGTTGTACCGGAGTTATCTGACCCCCACCTGATATTCCAGATGTAGTGTTTGTGGAATTGATGAAATTCTCAACCACATCTGTTGAATTCAGTTTCAATAACATCATGTATAGACAGGTCGATGGTATTTCGATGGGCTCATCTTTGGGCCCCACTATGGCTGGAATTTTTGTGGGTTTCCATGAGGTTGATTTGTTCTCCAAATATAAAGCACCTGAAGTGTACTTTCGTTATGTGGATGACACTTTTTGTGTATTTGGGAGTGAGACTGAGGCAGGCGAATTTTTCTCACATTTAAACAGTATGCACCCTGCACTTAGATTTACTCTTGAGAAGGAGAATAATTCTACTCTACCTTTTCTCAATGTATTGGTGTATAAAGAGACTTCTGCATTCCTAACGACTGTATATCATAAGTGTACTTTTACTGGCTTATATATCCGTTGGGATTGATTTTGTCCAAAGAATCTGAAGATAAATCTAATTAAGACCCTAACACACCGGGCATTAATTATCTGCTCTGAGTTTAAGTTAGACGATGAATTTCGAATTTGTCACTGGGACACTTTATAACAATGGCTTCCCTGAAGACATTGTTCGATCAGTCATCTGGGATAAAATTTCTCAGTAAAATTAAATCTGATTCAGTCCAGAGGTGTCCAGTATATCTAAGGTTACCTTGGCTCGGTGATATTAGTGATAAATTTGCCAACCAGATCTCTGCTTGTGTATGAGAGTGCTATTTTTCTTCCAAATTGTGTGTGGTCTTCAACACACGGACCGTTTTGACATCTGGTCACCCACCCAACATAGCAGTTCTTTGATTTATTCTTTTACATGTGTTTGTGGATTGCAATACATCAGGAGAACCAATCAATGTCCGGATTCAAGAATTAAACATGTACCTACAAAAATATGGCAAGGGAATTACTTTGCTGACCGAATAAACAACACATACGGGTCTTCCATTGCAGAACATCTCATAAATAACAGTAATTGTGCCTCGTCCTACTGTGTGGACTTCCTCACCATTTTGAGCAAATCCCACTCAGACTATCACCTGAAAATACTTGAGACCATTCATATTCTCAACCATAAACCGTCCCTCTGTAAACAGAGGGAATGTTTATTGGGTCTGAATTTGATTAGTATTTAATTTACCTCTCCCTTTCTAATCAACTTGCATTTTTTTCCCTTTCCTCCACTTCATTACACAGATCCTAACCCTTTTCCTTCTTAATTATTGTCCTCATTTTAACTGTGACCAGAGAGGACCTAAACTGGTTAGTTTATTTTAATTTTTAAAAATGATTAAAATTTGTCTATTCGTGAGTATATATATATATATATATATATATTGTAACACAAATGGAAGAAAACTCAACGGTCAGGTACTGTGCCATTTGTGTTACAGATATATTTGCTCTGTATGAGAGTGTTTTTATATATATCCTGATAGATCTATGTACTAACAGCTATACATCAAGCACTCCTGTAGAATTATATGAAATCTGTCTTATATCCTATATATGTATAATTTCAAACATATAGTCTCTGGACACTAACTGGATATGACTCCTTTTTAAATTGAAGGATCATTAAAAAAGCGTTTTTTCATATAAATCTTAATTTGAATGTATGTAGATCAAGACGAGAATTTTTCAGCCTTCTAAATGATCAAGTGTTGCCACCCATGTTGGCCTGGTTGAAATATCAATTAAAATTGTGAAATTTCCCTTTAGAACCTGATATCTTAATGCTTTTGTGAAAGAAAAAAAAGCAACCTCAAAAACTTACATTTCAATGAAATTATGAACTAAAACTTTAGAATTTGTTATAAACATTCTAAAGATTCATTGAATGCTGCTTTATTAGTAGACTAGAAATTTCAATGTGAACTATTAGCATGAAAGTGTTTCCCCATCCCTTGTCTATCACAAGGCTTTAATTTTCAGGTGCTCAGTAAGAAGTGTACTCAGTACAGTAGTGACAAAATACCCAAAGTTTTACACATATCAGTGTGAGTTTGGTTCGTACATATTTTCACATGCATAGGCATTATATATATATACATATATATATATATATATATATATATATATATATATATATATATAACAGGTATTTCTCTATGAGTGGGTTATTATAGTAGCAGTATGTTGGAGTAGAATGTTTTTCAAGGAAAAAGGTGTATCAGCAAAAAGGCTAAGTATCTTTTTACAAAGCAATTAGGGTCTTCAATGCTGTTATCCCCAAAAAGTAACAGGTATCACATAATATGGGACCTCAAAAGTTATTTACTTTATTGCGTACCCAGGGTGTATTAGGCATCCATCTGATGGTGAGGCTTCTATTCTTGAGATATAATAGAAAATATATCGGACAATAAGAGAAATACACAAAGATAAATGAATAAAACATCTGCAAGCGCTGACCTCCAAATAGATTTAACATCAAACTGAATGGTGCTTCTTTGAAATAGGATGAACAGATTTGGACTGACACATAAACGCCAAAATAAACAAATAAACAAACCAAGTAGTTACTGTTAATTTGAAACACACCCTAATGTATTAATAATATAGCAAATTATATTATTCACATACTAATTTTCATAATATAGTTGGCTATATTTATAAATAAAGAGTATCAGTGATCTAAGTTGGAAACAGCATCCTGATTGGTAAGGTAATGAAAAACCAACAAAGTCTGGTAATACTGCTAGGGATAATGCTAAGTATGCTTTGGCTCCAAAATCATGTGTGACTTCAGAGTAATCATCTGATGATGTCTTTATTGGCTGTTTCTTAATCTAACTGTTTTTAACGTAAATATTCATCGTATGTTGTTTTTTTTATTTTAAAGTAAATATTAAGGGAAAATATGATAACTGATAATTTCTATTTTGATTTTAATGCCTTATTCTATGAATATAATAGATTTGTTGTATTTGACATATTTTAATATTCACAAAGTATGTTATTAATCTAGAATTTAATATTTAATGTATAAATTCAATGTAGTTTCTTTTCTTTCTTTTTTTCAAATACATATCACTCAAATTTATTTCATTAATATAATTATCCTTAGCATTATAAATTCATTTATCATAATTTTATTCATTTATCATAATTTTATTCATCTATTATTTAATTACTTGATTTTAAAATAACACGGAAGATCTGTTAGTGTTGTTTATTTTGGATTCAAAGCGGAACTAGAACGTTTCTTTATGTCAAAATGTATTATTGAATAAGTTGTTCACTAAGTGTTATGTATATTCTATTTTTCAATTTCTTAATTTTTAATTTTTTTTCATGCTATTTTTCGTAATTGTACTATGTTGGAAATGTGAAATATGATTACGGTTAAATCAGTTAAGAAAAACTAAACATTTCTTTAACATTCAAAGTAATTTTGATATATGATCTTTTTTTAACAATTATATTATATTTAAAATATAAAATGATATAATGTTAGATTCCGTTTATAAAGGTTAATATTGTTTGTTGTTTTTTTTCTTTCTTTTTTTTTTTTTTTTGGGTTATTGCTTTGCCATGTCAAAGCTGAGCGGGCGTATCGAGATCGTAGCTATGGCTTTGTTGTACCAAAGCCCTGCGGACGTATCGAGCGGTAGCTATGACTTTACCGTTTCAAAGCTATATGGACGTATCGGACGGTAGCTAAGGCTTTGTGCGCCAAAACTGTGTGGGCGTATCGGACGGTAGCTAAGGCTGTTTCGCGCCAAAGCTGGGCGGCCGTATCGGACGATATCTAAGGCTTTTCGCGCCAAAGCTGTGCGGTAGCTAAGGCTTTTCGCGCCAAAGCTGTGCGGGCATATCGGACGGTAGCTAAGGCTTTAGGCGCCAAAGCTCTGCACTATCAAGCGAGCAGGCCAGGAGGCCGCGGCTAAGATTGGCGTTATCTTAGCGCTGCGCAGGTAGTGAAGTGGTAGCTAAAGGCTAACCCGTGCCTTTAGCGCTGCGCGGCCGAACGGACGAGCGGAGCCTTTTGTGCATATCGATGGAAAAAAAAGGAGAGTGAATCTACCACAAGAAGTAGGATTCAGCCTTGTAGCAAGGCGATTTGTAGAAAAAAAGGGTGTTGAATCTACCACTAGAAGTGGCGATGAAACGAACGCAACCACGAATAACGTAGGATTCTAACCTCGTATGAGCTCCGCAAAGAACGTGCCGATATTTGCCAACGTCTCCCACCAGACGAGGCTTGACACAAGGTCAAAAGCCCGAAGGCCAATTAAAGTGGGGATAAAGGGGAGGGAAGGTCGGGAACGAGCCGAGACTCGAACCCTGCTGGTCTATGCTGCTCATCGGCTCACTTGGGTTACAAAGGAGACAAAACTGCAGCTCGCCCACCCAAGGGTAGCCTAGTCGAAACTAGGAGCCTAAAGGCCTCAAGTCTGCCGTTGTTCCTTTTGCAGAGCCACGCTCCGGACCGAAGTCCAGAACAGGCTTCGGGGTGTTCTCCGCAAAGAACGTGCCAGATATTTGCCAATGCCTCCCACCAGACACGGCTTGATCAAGGTCAAAAGCCCAAAGGCCGATTAAAGTGGGAATAAAGTGGAGGGGAGGTCGGGAACGAGCCGAGACTCGAACCCTGCTGGTCTATGCTGCTCATCGGCTCACTTGGTGCAATGTGAGCCTGATGAGGCAAGCAGTTTCACGAACCCAAATTTGGGTCCAGGCACGTATGCCAGTTTACGGCTTAAACTAGACGCGAGGTCTAGTGCCATACGTGGGTTACAAAGGAAACAAAACTGCAGCTCGCCCACCCGAGGGTAGCCTAGTCAAAACTAGGTACCTAAAAGGCCTCAAGTCTGCCATTGTTCCTTTTGCAGAGCCACGCTCCGGACCGAAGTCCTGTTCTGGACTTCGGTCCGGAGCGTGGCTGTTCTCCGGAAAGAACGTGCCGATATTTGCCAACGTCTCCCACCAGACACGGCTTGACACAAGGTCAAAAGCCCGAAGGGCGATTAAAGTGGGGATAAATTTGAAAACCAGTGACTGCCTAGAAGACACTTCTGAAACGCCCTGGGGTCAACTGAAGAGTGCCATCCTGCAAAAATCTGAAGAGGTTCAGGGGTTTACCACCAAGAACAAAGACTGGTTCAACGAGAACAACCAAGAGATTCAGGAACTGCTAGCAAAGAAGAGATCATTCCACCAAGCACACCTGGATCAGCCGTCATGTTCTCTGAGGATGGCTGTCTTCTATCTCATTTGTTGCATCCCCCAGTGCAAGCTTCGAGAGATCCAAAATGAGTCAGGCGTATTGCTGTAGCTGAAGAACTAAGGAAACGTTACATAGACCAAGTTGGAGAGTGCAAAAGAGAGCTGTCACATGGAGTGACCTCAACCACATGGAACCCAAAAAGTTAAGTTTCCTTATAAAGGCAGTCTACAATGTTTTACCAACACCAGTCAACCTTCATGCTTGGGGGTTAATTGCATCCAACCAATGCAGAGCATGAGGGAAAACTGCCAGCCTCAAACATATTTTCACTAGATGCGAGTATGCTCTAAGAAACTACATGTAGAGACATAATGAAGTCCTTGAAATTTTTGCCAAGCGGCGAAGATATGTTATGATACTGCCAATAAAGCTCCAAATAATATCACCAATAGAGCGATTCATTTTGTTAAAGAAGGAAATATTTTGAAACTTTCGTGTAAAAATAATCACAGATTATCATTGCTCAATGGCTACATTGCAACCGATTTAGAACATCATTTCGTATTTCCGGTAGAAATAGCATTAATGACCCAGTGTCCACATATTCTCATTTGGTCCAGTAAATAAAAGAGTTTTCATAACTGAGTAAACAGTCTCTTTTGAAGAAAATTTCGACTGGGCACATCAGCATAAGTTTGAAAAATATGAGGATCTGTGAGAACAATGTGTCAGAAATGGCTTGATGACCAATGTATTTCCTATCAAGGTCAGATGCCGAGGTTTCATTACCAACATTACCAACTCAACCTCCACATTCTTGACAAATCTTGGACTTTCTCTATCAGACAAGAATACATAAAAAAGATTCAAGATAAGGCTCTAACTGCGTCAGCGTGAATATGGCAATCCCACAATCCATATATATATATATATATACGTAATATAATGGCTGAGGGATTTCGTTTCATATATCTTTCGGCTCAGCACATGGGTTAGTTAGGTGCAAACTTGAGCACAGGTATTGATGCGCGTACGGGGAGGATGTTTCGTTCACAGATGTCAAAATAAAAATTCCAGAGAGAGGTTGACCAGTGGATGTGAATGACGTCATGCACCGGAAGCGTGCGCGGAAGATTTTGGGGGATTTGAAAAAAGTCAGTTGAGTTGAGTTCCAGGCTTGGGAGAAGACGGTTGACTTTTCACTTGCTCGCGGAGGCCTTGCGACGGGTGCGCTCGAGTAGGGGGGGGGCGATGGAAAAGCCAGAATAGAAAGAATGTGTATCTCTCCTTATGTCGAAAAACCTTTAAACTCAAAAGTTTCGTACCTGAACTAAGAAGTCGTAAGTGTTTTTCGTGTTTCGGGATTCCTATGTTCTATGTATATATGTTATGAACATTCTATGTACGATTTGCATATCCATATCATGGGTATGGTACATATATAGGTATCATACAATGATTGATATTTATACAAAAGCATTGCTTTCAACAAAGCCTTCATGAGATTATGACTCTGGGTCCAGGCATGGTTTATATATATATATATATATCTTTAAGAAAAAAACCAAAGACCGGTTAATTCATGATTATAAATTTATTTCGGTCCCGTATTTTCAGTTTCTGGTGTGAAACAAAAAACATGAAGAAAAAAATTAAAAATTGAATGAGAAATGGAGGAATTTAAAAGAATAAAATTTGCCATATAAATGAATTTAGAGTAAAATTTCTATGTAAAAGAATTTAAAGAACAAAATCTAATATGAAGAAAATGACACTAATGCCAAATTTAGTATTTAACTGTGTATGTTTTTAGGGAGCTTTACTGTGTAATTTTAAACGTTAAGTTTAATCGGTAAGTTCTGCAGCTTTCTGATTCAAAAGGATAACACAGACAATAGAGTTTTATAAAGGAATTTCATACAAAAAAAGCCAGAAAGAAAGGGATAGCAAACATAAAGCTTGCAAACTTTAGTGTAGTTCGTGGGACTAATCTGAATGAGAGTGTCCGAAAAACAAAGTTCTATGAGTATGTTTTATTCTTTTTAGTTTCGTTGAAGAGTTTCAATTTTCCTTTAATTTTTAGTCTTCTGTAAGGTTGTTTTTCGGTAGAGTTCACGGGTTGAATTTTATCTTTCAGTTGTTTTTAATTGAGTTTTTTTCATTTTCAATTAATTTTCGTTGAGTCTTCTGCAAAGTTATCTTTTCAGCAGTATTCTCGGTTTGAATTTTCATCCTTTGTTCAACTTCGTAGAATTTCGGTTGTCGACTTTCGTTTGATTTTGGTTTTATTTCTTGGGAAGCTTCTTACCCGTTTGAATACTTATCGGCTTTCGAAGAATCGAGTGACGAACCAGTCTGCTGGCTAAATTATTCCACCATGAAAGTCTGACACGAAGTGCGGTGAAATACTTATTTCATAAATTTTGATTTTTACATATTAATTATATGAAAATTAATATATATATATCAAAAACAAAAAAAATCCTTAAAATAATCTTTTTGTTAAAGGCTTAAATTGACCTAAAAAGCTGGTTGATTGTTCCTAAAGGTCAGTTAAGTGCGAGACAATTGCTTTTGATTTTAAAGGTCAATGAATTTATTTAATTTTTCGATTGTCAACTAACTTCATCGATCATAATAATGAAACGGGTCATTTCTAGTTGTCAAAATGGAGATTTAATTTTGCTACACCCTAAATAAAGGTGAGCTGGGCATGGCTCATCCAGTCAGGTGAGGCTGAGAATTTTTAGTTCAACCTGTTCCCATTGGCCAAAGCATCTAAAAAGGGTTTTCCCTATACCTGTAAGATATAATTCTGAACTAGGATTGGTTGACCAATGGGTATATGACTCCTAATTGTCTCTTATTGGACAACCAATCAGAAACCTTTTTAGTCCAGATATTGATCTATAAAAACAAGATGGTAAAACGAATCATCAGAGAAGATAAGAAAAGGGTCAAAGAAGAAACTCAAGACTGCCAAAGATGCATCCCTTCCATTCTAGACCCGAGGCACTCCGAACAACCTTTAGACTTTACAAAAATTCAAAGTCCCAGACTTTAGAGACATTAGCGTCATTCTAACCGCACCTCATCGTCACTCTTCCTCTCTCGATATTCTTTCTTTTTCTTTTTGCCAGGAAATCAAATATTGCTTGCTTGTTATTTATTGTCTCACTAACGTGTTTCAATAAAAACTATTTTTGTTATTTGTTAACAACGGGTTTTCTATATTCTTTGAGTTGCAGGACAATCTCGCCACGCATATTACCTGACCGTCAGAAGAAGATCCGGCTGAATTGTGTCAACCCCCTTTCGTGGATCTTTCAAACACAGCGTGGGCACGAAAGAGCTTGACAAAGCGAACAGTCGGAAACAAATGCGGTAGTCACAAACACAACAACCACTAGTAATCACTCTACATTGGGCTCCGTGACAAGCATAGGACCCCACCCAGGTTCGCAAAATGGTTTAGTAGCAGTTGTCGATAAATAGCAGTAAGTAGCTCTTTGGTGCCGTATTGTCTGGGATTGCTTCTGCCTTTTCCACTCTGGCAGGTGCCGCACGTGGCCGGTTTTTTTCCTTGCTAGAAATAAATGTTTACATATTGCCAAGAACAGTTCTGTCCATTGGTCTTATATTTATTTCTAAAAAAAATTTTGAAATTAAGCATAAATGCTTATATAAACTAATACACTATTTTCAACTTGTATTAAAAAATTCTTATAGGCTAACCTATCACAAATCAGACTACTAGGATCGAAAACATGACACTTTAATTTAGGAGCCATTTCAAACTGGATATATAGCCGCCTAACTTGACTAGGTGGTTCCACACCACCACCAACACCACCATTTATAGACTTCTCCTTGCAAACTGCAAGTTCGTTTAAAATGAAAAGATTGAACGAAACTTCTTGTTCTCTCTCTTTGTCTATACTTTCAGCGTCCACTTCATTTTCAATAAATGCGTTCAAAATTTCTTCATTCATATGAGATGCGGACGAAAACCAATTCATTATTAATTTCTTTTTGTGCCAGGAAAGAATTCTTAACCAAATTTCCACTGACATTAATACTATTTAAAGCAGTTTATCTTCCTGTTATTAATACCTCTCCTTTTAATATCCACTACTGGATATACAGTCATATTGGATAAATTTGCAAAGAAATTTGTTTTAACTTAGTAAAATTCAAAAGGGAACGCCCCCTCTTGTACCATGAGGAAGGCAATTACAAAAAATAGCTACGCTAATACGTGCCAAAACCAAATGCTCAGACTTATTAGTCAGAGAATTTGGAAAAAATGCAAAGCGTTATAACACAAAATGGGAACAGTTCGAAATATAAACTTAAACTATTAATTTGGATTTAGATTTAAACGAGAAAGCTCCAAACTTATATTTCCATAAACCTTAGAGGGAAATATAATATGCAAGTTTTCAGAAATTAGCTCAATTCAAAAAATATGCTAGATTTAAGGTCTTGAATTACAACCAACACACGAAAAGTTAACAAAATTATCCGAATGCAATTCAATTTCCAACACTTCCAGATCCCTTACCAAGCCTTTGAAGATCATTCCAAGCACACCAATTACAATTAATATCATTATCACTTTCATGTTTCATAACTCGTTTAATTCTCTGGCTTGGTCGAAGTATTTGTCTTTGCTTTCGCTTTCTTTGAACTGTAGTTCACCAGGATAGCAAAGTCCACTATTCTGCAGGTTCTCTTTTTTTTTGTTGATTATCATTAGGTCTGGTCTTCTGTTGCAAGATTAGGTGATCTGTTTTTACTTTAAAGTCTCAGAGAATTTTGCGTGTCACATTCTCCAGGACAGATTCTGGGTTTTGCATATACCATTTGGTAGTATGGTCAAATTTCAATCATTATTATTATTGTTATTTCATTCCTTGTGAATTTTCCACTCTGGTTTTAACTGGTGAACTTTCAGTGGAGTCAGGGTGATAGCAAATTTCCTCAGGTTTCCATAATTCTTCTGAATATTCTAAATGATCTTTATGCTGTGATTGGAATAGTCTCGATTATTCCTCTGATTTCCAATTATTCTAGTCTCCTTTCCAAACTTTTGCCGACAGTTCCAAGTTCAACTGTCATTCTCATGTTTCACTGCAATTTTAGTTCTTTGGCGAAGTCGAAGTAATTTTTTTATCTTTTCACTTTCTTATTTTTTCACTCTGTGGTCTGCTAGAACAGCAAAATCCACTAGATGGTAAATTCTCTTTTTTTTTGTTAATTAAGTCTAAGTCTATTCTTCTGGTCAGGATTAGGTTATCCACCTGTACCTCAAGATCCAAGAGAATTTTATGCCTCTCATTCTCTAGAACAGATTCTGTTTTGTGCGTATACTATTTGGTAATACAGTTAAATTTCAATCTCTAGCACAATTCACAGAAGATCAACCTTCCTAATAATAAACTTTGCAAATTTTTCCCTGTGTTTGTCGAAAACATTGAATAAGGTAATAAAATAACTTACGTTCGAGTAACGGCGATATTATAATAAAAAAAAGAAGGGTATAAAGAAATATAACGACTAACTTGCTCAGGGCAATGCTGTCAACCACATACTGTCAGTTTAACCTTTGTTAACGATAAAATACCTTTCTTTGGTATTTTATGTCAAAGTTCATTTTGAAGCCAATTTTTAGGGTTTATTCTTCTTCTCGGCGTCTCCTTCTTGTGTAGAATCAACCTGGACAATCGCGTTCTTCTAGTTTCCAGTGTAGACTTGTTGAAAACGAAGTTTACTATTTCTTTAAGTGAACTTCGAGTAGACAACTCTTACATGAGCATCTTTCTGTTTCAATTCGATTTTTTCTTCTGTTGAACCTATGGAGGCTTTTACCACATTTTCGGACCCAGACAACAGCTTCCTTTGTGGGCAAAAGTCCGATAATACCACCTCCAGACCTTAGAATTAACTTTCTTTTGAAGGGGACAGCACACCAAATCCACAAATAGCCTGCAGTACGTTTATTGTTTCAACAATTAACAATAAAAACCCTGTTGGCGTGTTAATGTATTTGAGTGCGTCTCATTTTCTGTTTAACGTGTGTTGTCTGTGTGCCGCCTCTCCTTTGAACAAAAAAAAATGGGTTCTTATACTCTTTGAGTGGATCGAAATGATAAATATATTAAGTTTACGCGGGTAGATTTTATTGTGATTCAACTAAAGTTCAAATGTGCTGACAAATGAGTAAACACAACTTGTGACCTGATCTAATCTATGAGAATCGTAGAGAGTACTTATTTATTGAGGCGCCTACTTTTTGGTTCCATGAAAAATCTTTCGGCGAATTAGTGTTCGATCCGTTTTTTTCGAGAATGTTCTAATCTATGTGTTTGTTGATTGGCTTAAAAATATTCTAAGTAAGGGAGGTTTGGATCCTTTTTTTTCTAGAATATTCTGATTTACGTGTTCTTAGCGAATTTAACTAAAAATAAAAAAAAGTGTGGATCTTATACATCTTCATCCACACCAATTCTACGTCTTTCTTCCGTTTATCTTTTCTACATGTTTGTCTGATTCAATTCATCTCTCTCTCTCTCTCTCTCTCTCTCTCTCTCTCTCTCTCTCTCTCTCTCTCACACACACACACACACACACACACACACACACATGAAAAAAGTTTTAAAAAACAAATATTCCAAAATTTGATGAATTTATTATGAAAGTCGACTTTGAACGTTTCGGTTATAATAACCTTTTTCAGGACTTTAAATTCATGAAAATGTTAAAATAGCGATGGATGTTTGATAAAATAGCAGGAGAAAACAAAGTGTGTATAAAAAAGAAAGATTCATAACAGTATCTTTTATATACACACTTTGTTTTCTCCTGCTATTTCATTAAACAACCATCGCTATTTTAACAACACTTTTCATGAATTTAAAGTCCTGAAGAAGGTTATTATATCCAAAACAGTCAACGTCAACTTTCATAAATTCATCAGATTTTGGATTATTTGTGTTTTCTACTTTTCTTCATACTGTCGGATTTAATTTCCTTATTTACTTCCGTATATATAAATATAATTTCTGAACTAAAAAACGCAAACTTAGAGGCATTTGAGAGACTAGTTGATGTAAGCCTAACCGAATTTTTGAGGTTATCAAAGCTAACGGTGGATCTGCAAAATATTAAATAAAAAATTTGCCTTTATATTCTATAATTCTGCTCATTGGTTTTATATTCATGTCAAAATAAAATTTTAAAATTAAGCATAAATGCTAATATACGTATAGGAGTTAATTGAAATTTCTTCATATTTTAAATTCAATTGTCTTTATGCCTTATCTTTCATACATCTGATTTTCATAATTTAGAAATTGTAAAAAATATCTTTTTCATTTTTGAGAGTGGTCTTATATTTTTTCCCAGCCGTATATATATATATATATATATATGAAGGTAGCAGAAAAACATAATCCAAATAGGTGAATTTATTTTGATTTAAAGTCGACGTTAATGTTTCGGTTTCAGTAACCATCATTAGGACTTGGATATCAAAATAGTTCACATAAGGATGGATTCTTGCTGAGATGACAGGAGCAAATGAGAAATATACAACGAAAAGATACACAAACGTGCACATAGCGTTCATAATTCGAAAGTCATAAGAACGTGCCTGGCACGTGCAAAGATATTTGAAAATGTTGGTTTTCCCAAAGAAACGAGACAAAACCTCCCGTTTATTAGGAAATACGCAACGACAAGTAAATTTTCATATATATAGATCGTTTTGAAGTCATCCATGTTAAATGTAATGTAAGATTGTATTTGGTATTTGTTTTTTCCGAAAGGACAGTATGAAAGTAAATATGGATTAAAATCCGACAGAATGAAGGTAGCAGAAAAACATAATCCAAATTGTAACCATCATCAGGACATATCTTTCATACATCTGATTTTCATTTGGATTATGTTTTTCTGCTACCTTCATACGGTCGGATTTTAATCCATATCTACTTTCATATATATATATTCTATTCCAAATTTCAAACAAGAAATCAGTATCAACAATAAAACTCTATTTCTTCGAGTACTAACAGACGCAAGTAATATTGACCTTCAAATATAAAAAAAACTACCAACATTAATCCCTGCACCCTCAATTTCCATTGTGAATACCCCTTCCGTTATAAAAGAACCATCTTAAAAACGCTTATTTCCAGAGTTAAACAACTATCTTCCTCTCAATCTATCTTCTTTAGCGAACTTAAAAATATAAAACAAACCCTTAATAATGGGCTTCCCATTATGTAGTTACATTGTTGATACAGAAATTAAATATTTCATGAATAAAACTGAACGACATAACATAGACAATACCCTAAACTATAAACAATCAATAAGCCTATTTTACTGTAGCAGAAAGAAAGAATTTCAAATTCAGTTTAGCATAAGCACGCAGTTTAAATGTAAGTACGGTTTAATTGTCAAAAACATTTCTATTTCAAGCTATTCAGTTTAATCAAACAATTCAGTTTAGCATAAGTATACCGTTAGTTCTATTTAACCCATAGATAGGGCCCTATCAGGTGCTACCACGCCGGGTCAGAGTGGACCTGGGAGCGATGGCAATAAAGGGGTACTCCGCATTCCCCAAAGCTCTAGCATCACTGGAAACTCACCATCAGATTGTTTAGTGTCATATATCAGGACACCCTTTGGGGTTGAGTCTTACTCCTCTGCAGAGGTGCAGTCGGTGTATTCTACAGCCCCAGCCGACTGGGCAAATTAATTTTGAAAATAGCGACAATGTTTTGAAATGGCTTTAGTTTTTTGTTTTTTGGGGGGTTTTTTATATTCCATAATTCTTTATAATATTCTATTTCTGTTGATAGCGTTCTGTTGCCGCGACCTGCCTACAAACATAAACAGATCGGATTACTCGTTCGCCCTAGAAAAATTACATCCGGGTACGACCGGAAATGGCGAAGCCCTTCTCGACCATAACCTGTCGTTACAGCTAAAAAAGGGATAGAATAACATTTAACAACGTTTACAAAACACTTCTGCCAGAAATAACTCTATAAAAATGGAAATAATTATCTTCGCTAGCCTATATTAGGCTAAAGAAGGACCTATTTTCTACGTCCATTTTTTATAGAAGAACTTTCTATTTACGTGACGCGGCAGAAGTGGAGTTGCTTTTCCTTCATATGAACAAGACTTCAGCAGCGAAAAATTCAGAAGTCCTCGGATGCTCTTTTAGGGCGTTTGTGATCTTTCTTCTCCAATTGTTGGGTCGCATTCGACAGGCCGTCATGTCTCTGGGCGGTTCTGCCGGGTGTGCCTCAGCACTGGAGAGTTCCTCCGGCCACAGGGGGCCATCTCCCAGGCTTTACCCCCTTAAGGGTGTTTATTGCCTGGTGCCTGAGGCGCCCCTAAAAAGGGGGATGCCGACGAGGCCGAAGGTGTTTTTGGCCTTGCCGGACGCGTGTGGGCTTCGGCCCTGCGACCGAACCCACCTCAAAAACGGCCTTGTGCCACATTCATGCATTAGTGGAACGTATGATAAATACAGAGGTCCGCGGACGCTCTCAGGAGCCACTCGTCTTGTTGTATAGTCATATGCAGATTCATGCAGAAAGAATCACAACGACACAATGATAAAGGACGAGCGAAGACTTCTTTAGAAAAATATGTACCTCTCAATTTATTTGTAACGTTTGCGTGTGAGAGGGAGCTGGAGACCGAACAGAACTGCAATATATTGACCCCCCCCACTCTTATGGCCGTCAGCGTTGTCTTTCTCGTTCTCCAGGGCTGCTCAACCGGAGGCCCAGGGGCCCAGCTCTCTGCTGAATGATGGCTTTCTTTACTGCATCTTATCACCACCTGCTCTCCAAAACTCCATCGGGGGTCCCGAGGGCCCCTTCGGCTGAATGTGGCTTTCCCTACCACATCTTGTCTCCAACGTCTCTGATCCCCAACTCATCAGGGGCCCCAACTGTCTGACTTCTTGTCTTGACCGAGTTATATAATAGTTCAATGCCCACTCAATCGCCTACTCAATCTTTGGAATGGCATGTTTGATCGGCATCAAGCGGAAATAACTGTCATGCAGTTCACAGGTCACTCTCTTCCGGTGCATCAGTCTATGAGTGTACCATGGGGTTATTTACCTTGTCCCATTTCGTCAGCCAAGCCCGCCTACGCGATCTCTTTCGATTACTGGTCATTAGAATGTGTCACTTCCTTCCGGTACATCACTTTGGAATGGAATGTTTGGCCGGTTCGAAGGTCAAAATACAACAGTCTCTACAAGGCTGAATCTTGCATCAAGTGATTGCATTCGCTTCACTTCTCGCTACATTCCTTTTTTTTTCAACAAATCGCCTTGCTTCACGGCTGAATCCCACTTCTAGTGGTAGATTCACCCCTTTTTTTCATCACATTGATATGCACTAAAGGTCCTTTTAAGGATCATTAGAGATTTCCTTCTGCGGGTTGGAGCATCTCTGGCGGTCCTTACCGACAAGTCGAAGTTGATGGCCCGGAGGCAAACACGAAGAGGACTCTAAGACCATCCGGTCTTAATAATTCGATCGATTCCGCTCGTCCGTTTGGCTGCGCAGCGCTAAAGGCACGGGTTAGCCTTTAGCTACCGCTTCGTTATCTGCGCAGCACTAAGATAACGCCAATCTTAGCCGCAGCCTCCTTGTCAGTTCGCTCGACAGTGCAGAGCTTTGGCACCGCCTTAGCTACCGTCCCGATACGTCTGCACAGCTTTGGCGCGGTAAAGCATAGCTACCATCTCCGAATCGTCCGCACACCTTTGGGGCAGCAAAGCCATACCTTGCGTCAACGATACGCCCGCACGTCTTTGGCACGGCAAAGCCCTAGCTACCGTCAACGATACGCCTGCACAGCTATGGGGCACGACAAAGCCATAGCTAGCGTCAACGATACGCCCACACAGCTTTGGCACGGCAAAGCCATAGCTACAATCAACGATACGCCCGCACAGCTAGGGGCACGACAAAGCCCTAGCTTCACCGATTCGCTCGCTCGACTTCAACCTTAGCCACGGTTTTCCCGTCCGTTCATTTGGTCCGTAGTAATAAGACACGGCTCAGTCTTAGTCATCAACTCGCTCGACTCTACACGACCAAGCTGCCAACACCGGCCTCGACCACGATGCACCAGCAATGCAACATCCAGTCCACGTACGACTCGCTGTTACGGACTGCCCTAGCATTGCAACAACTAGCTTATGTACGACTCGCTGTACGGGCTAGCAACCAGATCGACACCCCCCCGGTTAACCCAACGTACTGTCAAAACCGGGACATCGATTTACCAACCACGACCGACCTCAGCTTCCCGCAACGATCGTCCAGCTGCATTCGACGACTCGACCGACCTCAGCTACCCACAGCGATTGTCCAGCTACATTCTACGACTCGACCGACCTCAACTGCCCGCAACGATCATCCTGCTCCATCCTACAACTCGACCGACCTCAGCGTCCCGCTACCATCGTCCAGCTGCATTCAATGACTCAACCGACGGCTACCCTCATCAAACATCTGGCTGTATCTCCACGACTCGACCTACGCCAGCTACCCCTATCGAACATCCAGCTCCGCACATCTACGACTCGACCATATCAGCTATCGACATCACCTATCTTGCTGAAGACCCAAATACAACCGCCACGGACTTTACACACACGTTTGTAAATCTGACAATAAATCGTCACTTTTGTTGTATCTGTTATCTCGCCTTTGTTTCCTTCATTGTCTCTGGCTGTCATTACTCGCACGCATTAAACTTGTCGAGATCCGTTTACTAACGTAAACAAAATCTGACTACTCACCCCTACTACAACCGACATCCAGTTACGACCGGAAACGGCGCAGCCCTGTTACAACCTTGACCTACCGTTACAGCTAAAACAGGGAGTAAATTAAAAACTAACAATAATTACAAAACATTTCTTCTCAAACAAACCTGATAAAAACCGAATAAATTATCCCCGCTAGCCTATATCAGGTTAAAAAAGTCCCTTACTTCTACGCCCATTTTAATAGAAGAAATTTCTATTTACTCAATTCGGCAGGGTGTCGTAGCGCCTCTTCAATATCCACAAGCCTTTTTTTCACTTTCGTCGGCTAGCTCTTTGCAAAGCTCATTTAAGGCCGAATCCTGCATTTTTTGTGGTTGCATTCACCTTACCTTCCGGCTGTGATCCCACTTCTCGTGGTAGATCTGCCTTTCTCCCACCTACATTGGTATGTACAAAGGTCCTTTTAAGGACCAATAGAGGTCTTAAGCACTCAGTCAATTCCTTCGACTGAGTAACGCTCCACCAGAGGTCACCGTCTGCGAGTCGGAGTATCCCTGGCGGTCTTTATCGACTCGCCGAAGCAGACGACCTGGCGGCACCACGAAGCGGACCCTAAGACCATTTGGTCTTAAACACTCGATCGATTACCTCGATCGTTCGCACGGTTACGCAGTGCTAAAGCCCGAACAAGCTTTAGCAGACGGTTACTGCGATTGTCCGCACGGTTTCGAGCTAGCTTTAGCAGTCGGGTTCCTTCGTCCGTTAGTACGGTTGCACAGTGCTAAAGCCCGAGCTAGCTTTAGCAGACGGTTACCTCGATTGTCTGCACGATTACGTAATGCTAAAGCCCGAGCTAGCTTTAGCAGACTGTTTCTTCGATTGTCCGCACGATTACGTAGTGCTAAAGCTCGAGCTAGTTTTAGCAGACTGTTACTTCGATTGTCCGCACGGTTACGCAGTGCTAAAGCCCGAGCTAGCTTTAGCAGAAGGTTACTTCGATTGTACCACGGTTACGTAGCGCTAAAGCCCGGGTTGGCTTTAGCCGACGGTTACTTCGATCATATACCAACTTCGACGTCGACCTACACCAACTACCAGCGACGCTCGTCCAGACACACGTCCAACTCTACTTGCACCTGCTACCAGCGACGCTCGTCCAGACATACGTCCAACTCTACTTGCACCAGCTACCAGCGACGCTCGTGGACGCTCGTCCAGACATAAGTCTGCTGCGACCGGCCTACAAACGTAAACAGATCGGATTACACCTTCGCCCTAGAGAAATGACATCCGGGCGCGGTCGGAAATGATGAAGCCCTTTTTCGACTCTAACCGGCCGTTACAGCTAAGAAAGGGATGAATTAACATTTATCAACATTTGCAAAACACTTCTGCCAGAAATAATTCTATAAAAATGGAGGTAATACTCTTCGCTAGCCAATAGCGGACTATAGAAGTACTTATTTTCTACGTCCATTTTTTATAGAAGAACTTTCTATTTACGTGGTGCGACAGAAGTGGAGTTCCCTTTCTTCCATATGAAAAAGGCTTCAGGCGGCGAAAATTCAGAGGTCTACGCGGATGCTCTCAGGGGCCACTCGGCTCGGATCCTACGTTATCGTGGTTGCACCCACCTCACCGCCACTTCTAGTGGCAGATTCAACAACCTTTTTTACGGTCCTTTTTAAGGGCTATGAGAGGTCACCTTCTGTGGGTCGGAGTATCTCTGGCGGTCATTCGCGACCAGTCGAAATAAACGGCCAGGAGGCAAACACGAAGAGGACTCACTAAGATCAGCCGTTCTTAACCATCGCTCGGTTCCGCTCGTCCGTTCGGCCGCGCAGCGCTAAAGGTACGGGTTAGCCTTTTGCTCTCACTTCGATACCTGCGCAGCGCTAAGATAACGCCAATCTTAGCCTGCTCGCTCGATAGTGCGGAGTTTTGGCGCACAAGCCTTAACTATCGTCTCGATACGCTGCACAGCTTTGGCGCACAAGCTTTAGCTACCGCCCAATATGCTCGCACAGTTGTGGCGCGCAAGCCTTAGCTACCGTCTCGATACGTCTGCACAGCTTTGGCGCGCAAGCCTTAGCTACCGCCCGATACGCTTGCGCAGCTTTGGCGCGAAAAGCCTTAGCTACCACCACAGCTTTTAGCGCGAAAAGCCATAGCTACCGCCAACGATACGCCCGCACCGCTTACTGGCGCGACAAAGCCATAGCTACCATCAACGATACGCCCGGACAGCTATCTGGTACGATAAAGCCATAGCTACCGTCAACGATACGCCCGCACAGCTATTTGGCACGACAAAGCCATAGCTACCGTAAACGATACGCCCGCACAGCTATCTGACACGACAAAACCATAGCTACCGTAAACGATACGCCCGCACAGCTATCTGTCACGACAAAGCCATAGCTACCGTAAACGATACGTCCGCACAGCTATCTGGCACGACAAAACCATAGCTACCGACCACGACGCTCCTGCAATGCAGTTCACTTAACGACTCGCTGTTACGGACTGTCCCAGCAACGCAGTATCTAGTTCACGTAACGACTCGCTGTTACGGACTACCCTAGCAATGCAGCATCTAGTCCACGTAACGACTCGCTGTTACGGACTACACTAGCATTGCAGCGTCTGACCCACGTAACGACTCGCTGTTACGGGCTAGCAACCAGATCGACACACCCCCGGTTAACCCAACGTACTGTCAAAACCGGGATATCGATCTACCGACCACGACGCTCCAGCAAGATAGCATCCAGTCCACGTAACGCCTCGCCGTTACGGACTGCGCTAGCATTGCAACAACTAGCCACGACGACTCGCTGTTCCGGGTAGCAACCAAATTCGACTCGACCGACTTAGGCTTTCTGCAACGACTCGACGGACCCCAGCGTCCCGCTACGATCGTCCAGCTGTATCCAACGACCCGACCGATCTCAGCTTACCCGCATCAAACATCTAGCTGTATCTCCACGACTCGACCTACACCAGCTACCCTCGTCGAACATCCATCTGCGAACATCCACGACTCGACCATACCAGCTATTGACGATAACCCATCCTAGCTGAAGACCACATACAACCGCCACGGACATTTATATACACATTTGTAATTCCGGCAATAAAATCGTCACTTTTGTTGTATCTGTTATCTCACCTTTTGTCTCCCTTCATTGTCTTTGGCTGTCACTTACTCACACGCGTTTAAATCCCAAAATTTATTTGCGGAGTCGACGCGCTTATTGGCTCCGCAACACGTCTAAATCCATCTACACCAACTATCAGCGACGCTCGTCCAGCCACATCCGCGATTCGATCAACACCGAAATACCCGCACAATCATCTAACTACTTTGCATCCATCTCTACCATTACCAACTAACATCCTCGACCAACAGATCTGAGACATTATCACAAACTTTACACTATTTGTAAATACGACAAATAAATTGTCACCTGTTGTTATAATTGTTACCTCGCCTTTGTTTCCTTCATTGTCTTTTGGCTGTTCTCATTCACACGTTTAACCACATAACTTATTAGTGGGGTCGACGTGCTTATCTGCTCCGCAACAAACTTAAATCATTTGCGGGGTCGACGTGCTTATCAGCTCCGCAACACTGTTTTTAAATTCATCAGCATCTCAGTTTTATCCAACTCTGCGTTTAGGTAATTTTGTTATGTTATAAAAAACCTAAAATCTTTCAAAACTCTTTAAAAACACTTTTCATACATGCACCAGCCACTGATGATGGCCTATGAAAGGTCCGAAAACACTTGGTACAATTTTGATTAATTCATCCACCAAAACACTTATCATAAAACTTGAACGCGTCTTAATAAAATTATATAGACAAAATCTGTCTTTATTATTTAATCAAACATGCTTAAATGAAAGACTGCTGCCCAAAAACAACAACAACAACACACACACACACACACACACACACACACACACATATATATATATATATATATAACAGGTAACCACGTTTACATATCTGCTTTTACCATCAGACATTAAAAAATGAAGCGATGAATTGCAAAAAATGTTGAAAATACTGCACAATAAAGTTAAATAGGATCATAATTAAATAAAATTATATACATGATAAATAAATCTTACCAGTTATCTGTTTTAGTCGATGTTGGTAGACTCTAAATAACAAACCAGTTTGGATTATATAATCTTCTGATGAATTTCTTTCTGTTTCTCAATTTGGTTCCTAGAATACTAAGTATTATCATTACTGAGAAAACAAACTTGTTTTCATAACACTCAGCTAAAACTTCACATCCACCAACACACGCTCACACGCTCCCCCTATTTGTAAGCAACAGCTTTGTGAAAATTTGTCTAAACTTGACTAAACAGGATATGTGCACAGAGACACACACAACTAAAATTACGGATAAAAAAAGCCACGTAAGAAGAAAGGAAACGCCCATTTGTTGATTATCATAAGCAAAAAGGAAATAATTCCTTTTTATCAGTAAAAAAGAAATGTCACTATGACTCTAATAGTTGTTATAATAATAATAATAATCAGTACCAGCAAAACAAAAATGAAAACAGCTTATAATGATCACACACACTCATGCACGCGCGCGCACACATACATGCTACAACATGTTTTATTGAAGCTATGCAAGCATTTAATGCATAAAAATATCAGCATAAAATAATCTATTTCCAACATTCAATACTATTGTTATGAAACTGCAGCACTAAATTTTTATAATAATAATAATAATGATCAGTACCGGCAAAACAAAAATGAAAACAGCTTATTATCATCACACACACAAACACACACACACACACACACACACACATACATCCTACAACATGTTTTATTGAAGCTATTATAAGACTTTACACTCCTATAATTTAATTTGGGCGGTATGCCACTTGTTCCCACAAAGATAACGGACGCTCACATATTCAGTCTCGGGAAACCATTGGCCTGGAGAACCACATGACCTGCTTAGAACTACGTCCGCGCGTAAATTTTAGTCCTGCGTTTGGAGCCACCTACAAGACGCGTATTTTCTATAAATACGTCGTTTTCAAACACCCTTTCTCTCTTTTACCAAATTTCTTCGCAGCGGCAACACACTCCCTCCAGTGTGAATCAACAGGAGTGAAAAGCAACAACATGGATGGGCCTCGCAGACATTCAAAATGTACATTGACTATGAGACGCTTTCCAGTCTCAAAGAAACTGCCCGTTTCTAATCATAAAAAGGACATTTTTTATATGTAATCCTTTTATAGCTTTTGTGTTACACACACACACACACACACACACACACTCACACATATACACACATTTGTTAATAGAATTAGTAATACTTTTTATGTATCAATGTAAGTTTTATTGTTGTAGAGTATAAATTTGTTGTTTTTTTTTTCCTTGCCTTGTTTTAAATGTTCCTTTTGTCCACGCTGTTTCATTTGTTTCATATCTTTTACACATTTGTTGCATATTTTTCACTCATTGACTTCTTTCATTTACTACTTTTTCCATGTGCCTATATGATGCCTATTCTACCTTTAAACTAAACATTCTATATACAAAACTTCAACATAAAATTGTGGGGAAACATAAAATTATCGGGGACCAAAAATACAGGTCACCACCACTACACTATGCAAGTATTTAATACATAAGAATATCAGCATAAAATATTCTATTTCCTCCATTCAATACTAATGTTATGAAACTGCAGCACTAAATTTTTAAGTTTTAAGCATTTTTTAAGCATTTTTTTTACTTAAATGTAGCACAGGGCCGTATGAATAGGTCGCCCAATGAGACTCGAACTTATTCATGAAAGTTGGCTCGTCTAGCTTGCTAACCATTACACCACCCGGGGTGCCCACTAAATTTTTAGTCATTTTCTTCAATAGTCCAAACGTAGAATACACCGTCTGCACCCCAGCAGAGGGGTAAGACCCCACAACGAGAGTTCTGGATATGACACTAAACAATCTAATGGTGAGGTTCCAGTATTGCCAGAGATTTGGGGAATGCGGAGTACCTCTTCATTGCCATCGCTCCCAGGCTCACTCTGGCTCGGAATGGTAGCTCTTGATAGGGCCACATCTGATATATGACCGAAAGAGATCTCTTTCTAATTTATTGCACACACAAAATAATGATTGCACGAGAGCATTCACCGGGTGTTATCGGTGCTGAGACATTCTTAAAAATGGAAAAAAGGGGTTTCTACGCATAGGATCAGCCAATCCGTGACCTTTGCGGTAAAAAACAAAGAAAACCCAATCTGATCCGATCAGAAGAGAAAAACGATATAAATGACAAATTTCTCGACAGTGGGGCAGATCAAAAGAAGGCAAACGACAGTCCGCAGACCAGAACTCCAACTGAGAGAGAGAGACAGAGAGACAAAGAGAGAGGCGACACTTGAAACCACGCATCACTCGCACTGACTTTCCTCTTCTCCGCTTTGAAGGAAGCGATTAACCCGTAAATCACCAAACACCCCCTCTCCTCTCCACACTTGTAACATCTGATTGACCACGTGCGTGTAAGTCTAACATTCCTGCCACTATAGGACATTTTTCTCCTTTTTAATTCCATATCAATATGTTTTTAGAAACCCAGCTATTTGAACTTTTTACTCATTTGTTTCAAATACAAATTTCTAGTGCTAGTCTGTCGTGAATGGAGGTGAACTTCTTGAACCATGTATTCCATCATGGCCAGACGTTTTCTAGTTTGATACCTTTTTAAGTGTCGTTTTGAGTAAATCAGTGTGTATTTCAGCTTTCGGGCCTTCTTCGAGTTCTTCTAGTTCTCTTGTGATATAGTTTATACATTCAGCCTTTGCATTATGTTTTTTGGTTGCCATATTTTAGTCCAGAATCGTTGGGTTTCTTTTGCATCTGGTTGTTGGTATGTTTTATTGTCATCTTCCAATTGTTGATAGAATTTTCTTTCATTGTTTTGGAATGTCCTATTTTGTCTTTATTGTTTTACCCTTTGTCGATATCTCTTTAATCTTCCTTCTTTTGCCAGTACTTTCTGGTATATTTCCTCAAGTTGTATTGTAAGTTTTTCCTGTGTTGTCTTTTCTTTCCTGTTCCTATTTATTCCAGCATTTTTCTTTTGTTTTATCATTTTTAGCTGTTTTCGTAGGTTTTTTTATCTGAGTTTCTTGTCGAAATTCCCATCCTGGTTTTGACTTTTCTTTCGTGATTTTTGAGGGGATCCCAATTTTCTCGCAAACTAATTTCGCTCCTGCATAAATTAGTTCATTTAATTCGGTTATATTATTCGTTGATATACATGTCAGTACTTGATTCAATTCATTTGTCTCTGCCGTAACTATTCTCCATTCAATGTTTCTTGATGATGGTAAAGTGGTCTTTTCACTGTTTAAAATTCTCTTTAAATTTCTTAGAATTAACTTTTGTTCTTGTGTTAGTGTTTGTTCTGGGTTATTTTGTTGTGCAGTGTTTGGTTGGGTGGGGTTTCCATTTTCCGAAGTTGGTGGTTTATTTTGGATGGGCTGTTTTTGTTTGTTAATATTTGATGTGCCAGGTAATGTATTATTATTCCTTTCTTGATCATTTATTTTTTGGTGTATTTTTATCATTTCAAGTTCTGAAAACCAATCGTTCTAACTTGATCAGTGAGTCTCTGACTAGTTGTCTGAAAATTAGAAAGTTCTTGCCAGATCTCCATCATTCTTTTCCTGTATCCTCTTTGTGTAGGGTTACTCCTAAAATAGCAGTGTAATGCAAGTTGGTTGTCTTCCTTAGTCCATGCTTTCCATTTAGGTCACTGGTTAGTGTGGTGCCTTAAATCACCATTTGTGTACCTGAAAAGAGAACAGCCAACATTCGCAGGATGACGATCGGATCTCCCATGTTGGCTATCAAGAGAGCACCTGCCGATCATGACAGCCAAGTCTGAGGCCTGGGTCCCACGTTGTGTAATATTTGAATTTGACATTTTATCATGGGTGGTATATTGTGGCTATACCAGACCCAGGGGTTGTTTATTATTTACGCACCTGACACAGACGTGACCGATGACAGTCATGGTGACTGTTCATTGACAGCGGGTCGCACAAAGAAAAAAAATACCCAAGTTTTAACTTAGTTAAAGTCAATTACTTACTCTTATGATTTATTTCATAACTTTAATCATTCCCGTGTAATCTTTTTGTTTTCTATTTATTGCCCGATTCTCAAATTTCCATTAAACTAGTAATATAATAAATACAAAGCTCCTAATATTTTCCGTTATATGGCGGGACTGGAAAATTCTAATACTTTCAGGCTACATCAAATGCAGATTTCCTCAGATATAGAATAGTCACATGAGGGATATAGAGATAATAGGCGGCTGAATTTAAAACAAATCCATTTCGTCGTTCCCCCCACAAAAAAAATTACCTGAAATAAATTTCGGCCATTTAGTAATTCTTCATTTAAATACAACTGTTAAGCAAACAATTTTACGAGACACGAAAATTAATGCTTTTAAATAGAGACATAGTTACCAAATCTTTTTCTTTGAGCAGAACTCTCAGCAACAGATTTATTCCTTCATTTACATTATTATTATTATTATTATTATTATTATTATTATTATTATTATTATTAAATTTTAACTGTTGTGTGTAAACCATTTCGAGGTAGGGGTGTTTCTGTCTGAGATATTTCCCATTAGAATCAAATCTTCTTAAAGTCACTTGAACAACTATCGAAATGAATTAAGGAAGCACATTTGTAAGACAATGAAACCGACGAAGTAGACTATGGATGAGACGAAAAACAATTCAAAAATAAAAGATTACTTAGTTGGACTTTAATAAAGTTAAAACTTAAGAATAGAAGGGAAGAATTTTTTATTCACAAGATAAACATCAGAACTCATGGGAAGCAGTGTGGTGGATGTGAAGTAAGGCGGATGAACCCAATGTTGTGTCAACGGCGAGCTTCACCCGATGCTGAGCGGAAGATCCTCACAGGTCAACGGCCAGGATCACATAGTTCCGTCAGGAAACTATTGCTACTCATCTATTAGGGTGATGAGACAAAAATACAGCCAATGAAAGATTTCCATGACTCTCACACAAACCATATCGCCCTTCGGGAGGGTAAAAAAAGGGACGCATTCTGCTGAGGTTGGAGTTCTGGCCCTACAAATGCTAGTGATGAAACGGACCTCATCACCCTCTATAACGAGCTATGCTCCTTTGTCCGTTGTACCCTGAAACACAATATTCTAATCATTCGGTGGAGACATGAATGCTCAAATAAGTAAAAACAAAAATAACAAATTCAGCTTACTCAATACGTCAAATAGAAAAGGTGAACACCTAACATTTCTGACTTGAAAATGGACTAACATGTCTTAATACTAAATTCCAGAAAAGAAAGGGAAAACTATGGACCTACACTTACGCAAATAATGCTAAAGCACAGATAGATTTCATCCTCATGAATAAGAAATGGATTGATAGCGCTTTGAATTTTGAGACATATTCTTCTTTTGAAGTTGTGTCTTCCAATCTGAGAATTATCATAGGAAAGATACGTCTAAGCTTACGCAGAAATATGACGCAAACAACCAAAACCACATACTATGACTTAACAATAAAGATATTCGCGATAGATATACGATAACACTAAGAAATAAATTTGTAGCGGAAGGAAATTTTCGTATTTTGGTTTGGTGCGCAATTTAATTCGACGCATAATTTCACCCAATCAGGATGACGTATCATATTCAAGCCGGACTTCCTTTCCGGGCAGCAGAAATTGGGTAAGCTGCCAAACACACTCTCTTTGGCTGAACAACACTGTCCAGTGCAGACGTCTCACTGGCGGTTCTTCAATAGCAGCAGCATGGACACATGAGGGAACCTATCTAATTTATGGATTCCTTGCGTCTATTTTCTTTTAAACCAAGGAATCCCAGTTGAATATGAATTAGATACATTCAATACGCCACACACAAGAACTACTTTATGCCACCCCCAAAATTGGCAATGTCGATGCGATACCTAATCCTGCTCCCGGCACCTTGCTCTCATTTCACCTCTGGGCAACGTTAATGGAGACACGCACGCCTCTTCCCAAAACCACCAGACACACAAAACTCACGGTGACTCCAAAGTTTATTTCCTCCAACGGCAAACAAGACTTTCGCTAAACTACGGTGAACACGATCCCTCGCACGTCCAACGATATGCACTGCTTTCTCAACTCATATCTCCATTTCGTCTCTTTACATCTTTCCTTTTCTACAAGGCTTGCAGCACAAAAGCAAACTAAATGTTCCATGCTGCAAATAAAAACTATTCCTTAAAACATTTCGACTTAGACATCTTGAAATTTCTCATTTATTTACTTTTAAAACTTAGCGAGGAAACAACTCAACGTAAACACACACACGCACGTTACAACTTTTCCTCGCTAAAAATAAACACCATATCCCACGCTAAAAATTTGATGCTATGCTCCGAATGACAAATATGAGAACTTCGTCAATGCCTACATGGAAACAGCACCAGAATGCATACAAACCAAACTAAGAGCTTGACATAGAGTTCCCTGGGAGATATTTGACAGTTAAGAAAAAACGAGACAACATGAAAACAGCATCCTTATGCAATAAAAGGAATCCAACTAATGACAACGCCCAGAAACTTAAAATGGTACAAAGTGAACTAACTAACGCATACCAAGAAGAACAAATAGAATGCATTCAAGGCCAGATCAATAAATTCAGAAATTCAGTAGAATACACGTGGGAATAATATTTCCAGAATCTGCTTGGAAAATCTTCAAAAGTTACAGATAAACCTATCACAAAAATTATCAATTATCAACAAAAGATCAAACTAGGACAGTTTACTCAACTGGAACTTGATATAGTACTAAGAAAAATTAAAAACAGGATAGCTGTCGGACCTGATGAAATACCACCAGAAGTATGGAAGACAAGGAAATTCATCTCCAATACTGCAACGCCGTATATAACCAGAATACAATAGAGAGATGGATAAAAGGCAACATTCTTCCGTTCCCCAAGAAAGGTGACCACGGAATTGCCAAGAACTGCCGGGGTATAACCCTTACTTCCATAGCGGCTAAGATTTATAATGATCTCCTACTCAACCGCATCGAACCAGAAATGGAGAAAATTCTTAGGAAGACTCAAAATGGTTTTTGAAGAAAACATCACAGATTCTTCCCATCCGTCGAATTTTCGAAGGAATTCGAGCAAAAAACCTCGAAGCGATACTCTTATTGGTTGATTTCTCCAAGGCATTTGACTCCATACACAGAGAGGAGATGGAGCAAATACTTCTAGTCTATGGTCTCCCCAAAGAAACTGTTGCAGCCATAATAATTCTCTATAAAAACACGAAAGTAAAAATTTGCTTGCTGGATGGAGACACAGACTTCTTTGGCATTGTTGCTGGTGTTCATAATCTGCCTAGACTAAGTACTTCGAACGTCGATAGATCTGATGAAAGAAAATGGTTTTACTCTAAAAAAAAAAAAAAAAAAAGGGCAAGAAGCGCAAACTATATTATGGACGCAGACTACGCAGATGACATAGTGCCTCTGGCAAGTACACCAACCCAAGCTGAATTTCTGCAGCATAGTATGGAATAGATAGCTTGTGGCATTGGCCTCCACGCGAATGCAGACCAAATGGAATACATGTGTTTTAATCAAAAAGAAGACATCTCCAACTGGTGGCTCTCGGAAATTAGCGGATAATTTCACCTACATCGGAAAAGGACATCAAAGTCCGATTAGCAAAGGGATGGACTGCTATCAATGGGTTATCAATCATATGGAAGTCAAAACTATACGGTAAAGTAACACACAATTTTTCCTAGCAGTGGGCTTTTCAATTCTACTATATGGATGCACCACATGGATGCTGGCCAAGCGTAAAGAGAAAAAGCTCGATAGGAATTGCATAAAAATACTACGAGTCATATTGAACTTATCCTTGAAGCAACATCCAAAAAAACTGCAGCGGTATGGTTGCCTATCGCCCATCTCTAAAACCATCCAAATAAGACATACAAAACATGCAGGACACTACTGGACAAGAAGTACGAACTCATAAATAATGTTCTCCTGTGGATCCCTTCACAAGGACGTGCAAGTTTTGGACGACCAACAAGAACCTAACTATAACAGCTCCGCACAGACGCAGGATGTAGTCAAGAAGACTTGCCGAAAGCGATGGATGATAGAGACAAATGGCGAGAGAGAGTTAACAGCACGACATGATGATGACGATGATCATATGTGTATTTCAAAAATGTATAAATAAATAAAACGTATGTATATGTTAAGTAAAATACGTGCATAATAATGTTAATGTAGACACTTACACACACACACACACACACATATTATACATGCAATTAATGGCTGTCACTATTATTATAATCTAGCCATAGTACTTGCTATTCATTGCTAAATGATAGTGCTTCAATTTTAGTTCAGACTCTTTTTGTATAAATACTAGCTTACTGGATGATATTCAAGGATAATGAAGATTGTGTGTGTGTGTGTGTGTGTGTGTGTGTGTGTGTGTGTGTGTGTGTGTGTGTGTGTGTGTGTGTGTCTCGTTATTTTGTTTTCATGATAACAAAAATACATTCTTAATTTCTTATTTTGTGTCTGTTTAGTCTTTTACAACTCTGGTATATTCTTCAAGGGGAGTCAAAAAGCCTGAACAAAAACGTATATTGCAAATTGTATTGTTGAATATTGACCGGAAGACTCCTTTTGACATACTGTGTAAATTTTGTGGGTGGCATAAAAGGAAATAGACTTAAAGTTAATACAACGCAGGTGTTCCCACAGCGGATGTGCTGCGTAAGTTACATGGGTGGCATGCGAGATAAGAGGTGTGTCCACGTGCAACGCGTAGGCGGGAAGGGTGATCGCGAGGATTTGCGTGAACGTCCTGAAAAGTATATAAACCGGGGAAGATTTGGATCCCAGAGAGAGACGAGCAGTGACCAGCAGAAGGGCTACTAAATGTTACATCGCTCTGGGTGCTGGCCTAGCATCTGACTGCCGAGAAGTACCTGAGCTGTACATAAAAGCAGAGAATTGAGTAGAAACGAAGACTATTCGGTGCCTTGAGATGGCCCTGACGAGACTTGTGAGAGAAGCGAGTAGAAACGAAAACGATTCGGTAGCTTAAGATGCCCTGTACAAGACTCGGGAAAGTGAAGAAAATGGGGAGAAACTAAAAGGATTCAGTGCCTTGAGGTGGCCCTGTACCAGTCTCCCAAAAGCAGAACGAAGAAGAGGTTCACTGATGATTGATATCTCGCCCTATGTGTACATCTTTGACTCTCTCCCCCACTGTACCATTTCATACATTTCGAGTAATAAAAGGAAAAGAAGCGGATTATATTTTCTACATCAGTTTTGTTATCCTCCTTCGATACAACAGTATCCTTTCGTTAAAATTTGATAAAATTGAAATAATTTTTTTTATTTAATAATCTAAATCTTCACTGTTTACAAATAATCAGAATATAAAACAAATTAGGAGTGTTCTTACCCCTCCAAATAAACTTTAGGTCCAGATTAACTTCTGAACCGCTCTATCGGCTGAAGCTGTAAAATATGCTGACTGCACCTCTGTAGAGTGGTAAAACTTCATCTCCAACAAGGCTACCTGATGGCTAATCAACCCTATTTTATCTTAAAAGTGCTAGAAGGCAGTGGCTGAGGGCCAATTGCACTGAGATAGCAATACTTGAAAGCATTTTACTGTGAGTAAGCAAATGACTTAGTTAAATATTAACTAGTGTTAGATTGCAATACTTGAGATAATTTAAGCTGTGTGCAAACAAATTATTAATATTAAACAAACTATTCACTTACATATTGTAAAGTCTTTATATCTGAGGTAATGGATACTTGCTAGGTATAGACTATTACCAAGATGAATCGATAGGATGGATGGTACTATTTACCAACCCCTCCGCTCGGGCAGGATATGACACAAGGTCAATTTTTAAGCGGAGTTTAACAGGTTTGAATTCAGAGTTTTCCTTCTCCTAGACTAGTTGCCTCACCAAGGCTGAAGAACCTAGTCCGTCCTACTATTTATCCATAGCTGGAGGGAGAATAAGGGGGTTCATACCTTTCCCAAGGGTATTTGCCCGAAAGTGAACGTAATAGCGCGACTGGAGTACGAACTCGCGTACTACGATTCCGCAGTTCATCGCTTTAACCATTACACCACGAGGACACCCCCTGGATGGATGGTGATTAAAGACAGAGCGAGAACGAACATCTGCTGCTATGCCTGGTACATTCCTTTATTGACCAAATCCCTTTTGTTAGTTAGGATATTACACATATTACATAGAATTATTTGTATTGAATAGCAATACTTGAAACGATTTAACTGTGCGCAAACAAATGAGCTCTAACTCATTAAAAATAATGTTACCTATGAACTATACACTTACATATATATATATATATATATATATATATATATATATATATATATATATATATATAGGATTTGGCATTAAATAACCTACAAGGATTGATATGCCATTTCAAATCAAATAACCATACTAAAACCAATTTTCTGTAGTAAATTATTGTCAATTGCTATCCTCTTTTTAAAGTTTGCTGAATTACAGTCAGCACATATACCTAACAAAACAATATGATATATGACATTAGTAAAGAAAAATTCAATATTCAGGAGATTTTTTGTAAAAGGTTGATTAGCAGCATTTTGCAGCCAAGGATAATTAAAATAATGACTCATGAAAAAAATCATAAAAATATTGGATTGAACATGAATGATTAAACATAGTTATTCGTTGTTGATCAAATTTTATTTTGCTCTACAGACTTAGAATACATTTATTCTGCCCGAGAAGGTCAAATCCATCATGGACTACCCCGCACCAACATCCTTACGAAAGCTCAGGGAATTCCTCGGTTTAATTAACTCTTACCGGCGGTTCCTCCCTCACTGTGCAGAAACGGCCCAGCCACTCACAGACCTTCTCCGACACCGAACGAAAAAGAACGAGACCATAACCCTAACTGAACAGGAGCTAAGTTCTTTTTCGAAACTGAAACAAATACTGGCCGAAGCAACGATGTTGGTTTTTCCGAAAGCAGACGCTTCTCTTTGTTTACTAGTCGATGCATCTGACGTAGACAACATCTGGCAGCCATTATCTTTCTTCTCCAGACGACGGCAACACGCGGAGACTAAATACAGCACCTTTGGCCGAAAACAGCTGGCAGCATATTCTGCAATCCGACATTTCCGCTACATGTTGGAAAGGGCAGTTTTCACCACATATACAGACCATAAGACGTTAGAACATCCCTTTCACGCTAAACCTGGACGTCATTCACCCAGAGAGGCCCGTCACCTGGATTATATAACCCAGTTCACGATGGACATACGACACATAAAAGGCACGGCAAACATGGCCGCCGATGCAATGTCACGCATGCATATAGATGGGGTACAGACAGTTGATGCGATCAACCTTTAACAGATCGCAGCCAACCAGGAAGGCGATAAAGAACTAGCAACCCTACAGAAGTCCCAAAGCCTTACCTTCCAACAGATGCCATTAGCTTCTTCGGTCGGACTCATCTGGTGTGATACCTCCACCGGACATGAACGTCCGTATGTACCGGCTAAACACCGACGGCAAGTTTTTTTTTTAGCGCTACACAACCTAGCGCACCCAGGCATTCGTGCAACACAGAAGTTGATAACGTCCCGTTTTATATGGACAGCTATCAACAAAGACACAAAGAGTGGACTCGAAGTTGCATCTTGTGTCAGAAAGCCAAAATTGGTCGCCACATCAGGAGTCCACGCACCAGATGGACGTTTTAAACATGTGCACATCGACATCGTGGGACCACTGCCACCTTCACAGAACACCACGTATCAACTCACCTGCGTCGACAGATACTCTAGATGGCCCGAAGCATTCCCTCTGCCTGATATTTCGGCAGAGACTATCGCCAAAACCATTACGTCACAGTGGATATCTCGCTTTGGCACACCGGAAATCATAGCTACGGATAGAGGACGACAATTTGACTCCCACCTCTTTACAGAGCTAACTCGCCTGCTTGGATGCAAACACATCCGCACAACAGCATACCATCCAACAGCCAACGGCATGGTTGAACGATTCTACCATCAACTAAAGGCCGCACTCAAGGCCTACCCTACCAGCACCAACTGGATGGAGTACCTCCCTTTCGTCCTCCTCGGTATCCGTGCTTCTATCAAAGAAGACATTGAGCATACACCTGCAGAGCTGCTATATGGCACGACACTGACCCTACCTGGCCAAATGGTTGCACCTATCTCACCACACAATGTTCCGGACCCGACGAATTACATGCACCGCTTACGAGAATTCATGTCACATCCATTACACACACATTATCACGTGGTATGCCACTGAAAGGGGAGAAGTAAGATTTAATCTCCCTTCCCCTTCAGTGTTTGAACTAACTGTCCAGTGACTGACCGCTGAGGCAGTTGGAAATAATGGTCAAACTACCTGCACTCCATAACCGGGTGGACGGAGAAGGAATGTAGGTCATTGAATAGCATGACCGGATGAGGTGGAGGAGGAGGAAGGAACCAAATGAATGGCCGAAGCCTTAGCGCCGGAAGTAGTACCCTTTTCGTCAGAGAAAATAGGGATAAAGAATTTCAGTTTTTATGACGGAAGTCGCCGTGAAAGTACGTGTGATCTGATGCCAAAAAACTCCCGGGTCTTGCCCGCGAAAAGAATGGAAGTTCTGGGACTGCAGTCGGCATGACAAGATGTGTTGAAACTGTCGCCGAAACTCCGGGAAGAACGGAAAGAATCCTTGGTCAGAAGATAACAGGTGCCTTCCCACCAAATTCTACAGAACACCGCTCGCCCGTAAAAGATAAGAATCCGCGAAGTAAACCCGTTAAAAGCTAAGTACATCTTAAACTGTTTTTCCTTCTAACCCTCCTAAAAATTGGAACTTATATGTATTAAGAAAAGGAAAGAAATAGACTGAAGAAATCCGTTTCATTAACTGTCAACGAACGAGTGGACTTAACTACCTTTCAAGTTTTAAAAGTAAAGAAAGAAAGAAGAAAGAAGAAAAGGACTGTCGAGAGAGACATTTGTGTTTAAGACAGTCTGCTGGTGATATAGCCGGCACCTTAAATATTTGTTTGGTCCTCACTTATCAAAATGTTGTATTTTAAATGTCCTCTCGTGTTGAAATATATTCGTTGTGTTGTTTACCAATCGAGTTGCCTTCTTTTGCACACATATGTCTTTTTCAGCTTCATTCGCTTCAATTTATTCTCGCTAAATGTCTTATTCGCCTTTAAAAACACGGGAAATTGGAATTGCCGACTACAGTGAATAATATTTTATCTTAACCTAGAAGTCCATGTTTTCCGTTATCCGAGGGGGTAGGAAGACGAAAGGATTTGGTGACGTATGTAAAGTGAATTTGGAAACTCCTTGCCAGCAGCGGTCAGTTTAGCCCCAAATTAACCCCCACATTATTTGCCAGTTCCCATATGCCCGAAAAAGGAATCTTAACTAGGACTTATTTGCGAGGGGTCAAGTGCCAGACTATCCCGATGTCACATGTGCGTAAAATAAACTCCCATCCTGGGATAAATATTTATGCACCATCACACACATCCACATCCACAGAGTGTAAGAACACATATCCCTATGGACATCAACCAATGGATCCATGTATTTGTGTGCAACAACGGAGTATCAATGCGTCTTAGACCACCATATTCTGATCCTTACCAAGTACTCCGGAGACACGCCAAATATTTCATACTGGACATGAACGGGAAGCAAAGGGTAGTTTCTGTCAATCGACTTAAAAAAGCAGTCATCGAAGAGGCTTCGGCTGAAGCACCACCAGGGTAGTTTCTGTCAATCGACTTAAAAAAGCAGTCATCGAAGAGGCTTCGGCTGAAGCACCACCAGTCCAACCTCATACCCCACCACCCACACCTTCAGCTACAGACAGGGCACCCGCAAGTACACCCCAAGCGCGCACTAAGTATGGCAGACCAATTTTATATACGTACACAAAATTCGCACTAACATTTTTAAACCAATCAACAAATATTAGAACATTCTTGAAAAAAAGGATCAAAACCACACACTCAAAATTCGCGTCCATAGATTTTTAAACCTCCCAAAAAACATTCATACTCGTTTTGATCCTCTTAGGGGTTATAAAAAGAAAGCGATGAACCAATTCTACAGTTCGCCGCTGATGACAGAACGAAGCTGCGCTACTGGACTTACTCCACCAAAACCCGAGAGACGCCAGACTGTCCAACAAAGACATGTTCCCACTTCTTCTTACACCAAAGACAAACAAAGGGAGAAGTACCACTACAGAAATTAAACACTGGACAAGCGGGCGAAAACAACAACAACCACATTGGCGAAAACAACAACAACAACAACATTGTGAGTTCCTTGGCACATTATTCCAGCTGAATAATAAATCTTTATTTTAATGTTATTCAGGTTTTGTTTTTGTTTTGTTCGGGAAATTATTTGCGAGGAACACGTACTACGTACTATAAAACTTTGTTTTATACATTCGACACATCTCGCAATATCCCCGACAAAATTAATAAGTCGCAAAACAATATGCCAGCGAACTTATCTTATCACTTGGGTTAAGTCTCTGCTGCTTTTGTGTGGTTGACTTTACATGGTTGCCGGTCCTTATAAGTCTTGCTCAGTGGGCTGGGGCTGTAGAATAAAGCAGTCATGTAGGATTACGCGCTTTAAGAGCCTCGGTACGAATGAACGTGCTAGTCGATATTTGTCACTGCCACCCACCTAACAGGACTTGACACAAGGTTAATGATCCGAAGGTCGATTATAGTGGGGATCAGGGGAATGGGGAGATCGGGCACGAGCGAGGCTCGAACCCTGCTGGACTATGACTCGGCTCGCCCAGCCGAAGGAGGCCCAGCCGAAGGTAGGGGGCCTCACTGCCTCAAGTCTGCTGTGTTGAACTGTGTCCGTACCAGCCTCTTAATATTTGCCAATGTCTCCCACCTGCCTCCGCCGGACTGCTGAAGGGGCTTGTTTATCAACGCGAAAGCTGTGGCACACTATCGACCCGCGTAGACAGAGAGTTCGCCTATAAAAAATAGAAGTAGAAATACAGTCCTTCTTTAGCCTGAGATAGGCTTTGAAAGATACTTTGAAAAATACTTTGAAAGTACTATTAATATGGTAAAAATGTTGGTTTTTCTCTTTTTTAGCTGTTACAGCAAGTCAGGGCTACGGATGGTTTCATCATTTCCGGTCGTAGCCGAATGTAGCGTTTTTTAAGGGTTTGACTTGTTTACGTTTTTCGACGGGTTACGACAAGTTCTTAGGCGATGTTTGAGGGTAGGTAAATGTGAGGCTTCATATGTTATTTCTTTTACACTCAAAATTTGAGCAAAACAAAACTTTTCTTTTCCTTCATTCTTCTCTTTCACTGACCGGGCTTTGCTAAGTCACTGGTTGACGCAAAATTTGAAGGTTAACAATAAATCAAAACGAAATAAAAACTCTTAAGAACCAGCTACACGAATGTAAATAAAAACGTGTAATGTACGCAATTCCTTACCCTTTAGACAAAATAACCCACCTTCTATCATTTCCGTTGATACTTATCTCCCTTATATTTTCAAATGGCGGCGAAGTCGATAAAGAGTATTTCCGATGTGATGAACAGGGAAGTGAAAACATTAGTTTTCTTTGACTTGGAATCTACGACTTTAATCGAAATAAACCCGAAAAAACCTAGAATTATTGAATTGTTTATGTTAGCTGTGGGTCGAGGACAGTTTTTAACTCCAGAGAAACCCCGAGTTCTTAATTCTCTTCGGTTGGCCTTCTCTCCTAATAAACCTATTCCACTAAACAGTTCCCACATTACTGGTAAGAAGATAAACTTTTCTTTTGCGCTTTTATTTTTAGTTTCTTTTTATTTTCTTTATTTATTTATGATATCTACTTTACTTATCTTATTGAATTTTATTTCGTTTATTGTTTACACCTACCTTATATTGTTTAATAAAAACTACCACAAAAGACCCCAAACTCGGAGTCCCAACGTGATGTTTTTTTTTAATTTTATTTTTGATTATTTCGTTTGGTTAGCAGATGATATGTGAAACCTTTCAATCATAACAAGCCCCAAAACTTTAAAAATCAATATCTGTAACTGATTTTCCAGAAAGAAAACCCACAGAAAATTATTACGTTATCGGCATAAAAGAAAGTCGTTTTCATACCCTTTTTTCATAGTTTTTGAGAGACGTTCTGAAATTAAGAAATAGTATGGACTGTAGAAAATAGCTTTAGACCTAATGGAACAAATTGAGAAATATGTGTAAGGTATCATGAATATTTCAAAATCATTCAGTATCAACCAAAGTTAAACAAATACAAACCTATTTAGTTTTTTGAATTATGAAGAATTAGCGCGTAGTTGTTTTTTTTTTTAATGGATTTTTAAAAAATACGCGGAAAAGGAGCCAAGAAAATAAATAGGAGGTGCCTTCAGTAAGTTTCCAGACTTTTTTTGTATGGGCACTTTTATTAATAGTACACACATGAAACTAGTCCCTTTCGAAGTAATCTCCTCCAGCTGCAATGCACTTGTACCGTTCCAACAACTTTTGGAAGGCCCCATGGAGGTCCTCCTGTGTGAGCATGTCAATGACTTTCGTCACAGCCTCTTTAATCTCCTCAGTTGTCTCATAATAACAGCCTCTGAGCTTAGGGAATAAGCAAAAGTCACAGGGAGCAAGATCTGGACTGTAGGGAGGCTGAGGAACTGTCTTGGTGCCCATCTTGGTCAAATAGTCTGTGACAAGGATGGAGTTGTGGACTGATGCATTGTCCTGCTGGAAATGCCACTGGCCCAATTTGAAGAGTGCTGGCCTCTTCCGACGGAATCTCTTTCTGAACTCCCTTAAAACCTCAACATAGTAATCCTTACCCTAATCCTAACCCTTTGGCCAATCAACTCTGGTGTACTGACCTCCTTACTCCTCCCACACTTCTCATCATCGCTCACAGACTCCCTGCCTTCCTCGAATCTCTTATGCCACTCAAAAACTGATGCTTGATTCATGCAAGATGGTCAAAAAGCAGTCTGAAGCATTCCATACGTTTCTGTGACATTTTTTCCAAGTTTAAAACAGAATATTATTGCATATCATTCTTCTAAAGTGTCAGATTACATTTTTGAAATTCCCCAGCTGTGACAATCAGGCTTTAGTAGGGTGTATTCCAATTCCTGCTGTAGCTGTTGATGTGAACCTAAAATCATAAAAATTGGCCAGTCATCTCATAAGATGTGTAGCAATAACATACTGAATTTTCAAGAGTCTACAACAATTTTAAATGCCCATACGAAAAACAGATACTACTACTAGTTATTTCATAATAATAGTAACTATGACAATGAAATTTTTTTCCCGTAATTACATGTTTTATGGACAAAAATATGGATGCATGTGAGACATAGAAAATCATTCAAAATGTTATACTTATTTTGAATTTAGAATTCTTATTAAAATGTATCATGGCAATCATACCAAGATTGAATAAACTGCTTGAAAAAAAAAAACTCTCAAAACAAATGTGACAACATGCATAAAAATAAAAATAAAAAATGGAGGACATGTCAGCTTTTGAAAATATTAATTCTGAAATGTATCTCAATATTAAATTAATAAATACTCTTAAATTAGAAAATTCTCTTAAAGTTTTTTCAAAGTCTTACAATTAATCTGAAGTGAAATTGAATACTATTGTATATTTTTCCATTGATAATGTTTTTTATTCATATTTCAAATTTATCATATACAAAGCATTTTAATGAAATTTCTGTAAATTTCTGTAAATTCAAATCATTATACAAATAAAATCTAAGTCATTCAAGTAAAACAATTGATAAAAATTATGTATGATACCTCATTAGAGATACAGATTATTTATGTGTTTTTAAGGGTATATTAGCTAGGAACAAAGGTATTATTTAGTAAAACTTTGTGCCATTAGTAAAAATATAAAGACTAAGATTCTCACAAATATTTCTCAAAAAGACTTAAATTTTCTTAGTGAAGAAGTTTCACTTACTGCTTATTTGACAAAAAGAATAGTCATGTTTCACCAATACTACATTAATATTGTGACGTTGCATAAAATATTATCTCAGGACGAGAGTTTATTTTACACATGTGTGACATTGGGGCAGTCTGGCACTTGACCCTCCGCAAAATAAGTCCTAGTCAAGACTCCTATTTCGGGCATATGGTACTGGCAAATAATGTGGGAGTTAATTTGGGGCTAGACTCATCTCCAACGCTGGCGAGGGGGTTTCCAATTTCACTTTCACATACCCCGCCAAGTCCTTCGTTTTCCTACCCCCTCGGATAACGGAAAGCATGGACTTCTAGGTTAAAACAAAATACATTTCACTGTAGTCAAATTTCAAAAAATTCCCTTATAATGTTTTTAAGGCGAATAAGACATTTAGCGAGAATAAATGAAAGCAATACAAAGCTGAAAAAGATATGTGCAAAAGAAGGCAATTCGATAGATAAACAATATGACCAATAGATTTCAACACGGGGGGGAGGGCATTTAAAATATAACAAAGCTTTAATAAGCGACGACCAAACAAATGATTATGAGATTTAAGAAACAATTCCTTTCTCTTTTCTTTCTTTCTTTTTAAGGTGCCGGCTATATTATACCAGCAGACAGTCTTAAACACAAATGTTTCTCTTTCTTCTTTTTTTCTTTTTTTTCTTTTAAACTATCGGCTTTGTTAAGCCAGGTAGGCTGTGTTAAACACAAATGTCTCTCTTTCTTCTTTTTTCTTTTCTTTCTTCTTTCTTTCTTTTCTTTTCTTTTCGTTATACTTTTCTTTCTTTTACTTGAGAAAGTATCTAAGTCCACTCGTTCATTTACGGTGGACGAAACAAATCTTTTCATTCTCTTTCTTTCCTTTTCTGAATATATATATAATTTCCAATATTTAGGAAGGGTAGAAGGAAAAGCAGTTTAAGTTGTACTTATCTTTTTGAAGGGTTTACTCCTTAGGTTACTTTCTTTTACGGGCAAGCATCATTTCTCTAGAATCTGGCTGAAGGCGCCTGTTATCTTCTGTCGAAAGATTCTGTTCTACTCTTTCCCGGAGCTTGGCTAACTTGGCGTCCATCTCTTGCCAATGTCTGTCCAGAACTAAAGATCCTTTTCCAAATTTCCTCTGATGAAAAGGTACTATTTTTTGGCGCTAAAGGCTCGGCCAATCATTTGACTCTTCTTTTTCTATGTCATCCGGTCATGCTATTACAATGACCTACATTCCCTTCTCCGTCCCACCCAATTATAGTGAACTTCATTTACCTTTTCCCGAGGGAGCTGTGACACACAGCTCAGCCCATATTGATATATGTATTGTGTACAATATGTGTTTGTCCTTGTAAATAAATGTTCTAGTCAAGTCAACTGTGAGTACTATTCATTTTTCCACTACTATGTCTGTCATCGATGTGTTATACACACACACACACACCCACCATATTCATCTAAGGGAAAGATCTTCTGTAAGACATATTATTAGTTATGGTGTTTCGACACCCACAGATGCAACAGTATGGCAAATGGTAAACGAAGTGAGCAGAAGGAAGAGCACTGCGAAAGCTAAACTGAAAGCTAGCAGCCAAGTATGAAAACACCTATTGAAACAACATTTTGAGAATTTACTCAGAAACCCTCCGAAAGTTACACATGAACCAATCACAACAATTAGACATCAAACTAGGACCGCTTAAACAAGAACTCGACTCGGTACTGAGAGAAATTAAAAATAGAAAAACAGCAAGGCTCGACAAAATACCCCCAGAAGTATGGAAGACCAGACAATTCGATGACATACTGCTCCAACACTGTAGTGCTGTATACAATCAAAACCCTATAGACAGATGGACGAAGGGATGCATCCTCCTCTTCCCTAAAAAAGGTGACCTTGGATTAGCCAAGAATTACCCTTACATCAATAGTGACCAAGATATACAATGCCCTACTATGCAACTGCATAGAACCCAAAATTGAGAAGATGCTTATGAAGAACCAAAATGGCTTCTGGAGGAATAGATCCACAACATCACAAATTTTGACTATCTGTCGAATTCTTGAAGGTGTACATGCAAAAAACCTACAGGCAACAATGTTATTTGTCGACTTTACCAAGGCCTTTGACTCCATTCACAGAGGAAAGATGGAGCAAATTCTACTCACCTATGGCCTACCAAAAGAAACCATCGCAGCCATAATGATGCTATATAGAAACACAAAAGTAAAAATCCGTTCCCAGGATGGAGACACAGACTACTTCGATATTGTAGCAAGTGTACTGCAAGGAGACACATTAGCCCCATACCTCTTTATTATCTGTCCAGACTACATTCTTTGAACATTTGTTGATAAAATCAAAGAAAACAGTTTCAAGCTAACAAAGGAAAGAAGCAGAAGGTACCCCACACAAACAATTACCGATACTGACTACACCTATGACATAGCACTTCTAGCAAATGTACCCTCCCAAGCCGAAACCCTGCTACATAGTCTGGAACAAGCAGCTGCAGGCATAGGCCTCCCTGTCAATGCACACAAGACTGAATATATGTGCTTTAATCAAAGAAACGACATCTCCACACTAAACAGTAGCTCTCTGAAACTAGTAGACAAGTTCACCTACGTAGGAAGCAGTGTCTCATCAACTGAGACAGATATCAACACATGACTAGCAAAGGCATGGACTGCTATCAATTGGCTCTCGGTCATATGGAAGTCAGACCTGACCGATAAAATAAAACGCAGTTTCTTCCAAGCAATGGTCATGTCGATACTGCTATATAGATGCACTACATGGTTGCTAACTAAACATATGGAGAAAAACCTTGACAGTAACTACACAAGAATGCTGTAAGCAATATTGAACAAGTCATGGAGGCAGCATCCCACAAAGCAGCCACCTACCACCCATCATGAAAACTATCAAAATTAGACGAACCAGATATGCAGGACACTGCTGGAGAAGTAAGGACGAACTCATAAGTAATGTACTCCTGTGGACCCCTTCACATGGACGAGCAAAGGCAGGACAACCAGCTAGAACCTGCATACAGATGCTCTATGCAGATATGGGATGTAGCCCTGAAGACCTGCTGGAAGCAGTGGACGATAGAGAAGGGTGGCAAGAAAGTGTCAGAGGTATCCGTGCTAATGGCATGACATGATGATGATGACCCGGTCATTTGTATCTTGCCTAAATATAGCTAGTAATAAAACAATGGGTTTAGATGCCAAAAAAGACTTATCAATTTGTAGTAAAAGCCTGTTTAACTTCTTTTAACTGTAAAAATGTAAACCAAACTTTAAAAAAGATCTCTGATTGAATATCAGCATATTAAGAATATTTCTATACATTCATCATTTAAGCATATCACTTTTTCATATCACATTTCTTTGGTATATGTAAAAAAAATTAATAAAAATAAAAAGTATCATTGAGGATTTAATGTACTACTTTAAAGATCAACTGAATTATGTTGATCACTGACAATGACATTGTTATATAATTAAGGAATGATTTTTTATATTCATCATTTTTCGTTAATTATATTTTATCATTCAGTTTGGTAAGGCTTTGAACCACTCAGGTCTTTTAGTGCAGGTGCATAGTCATTTGGTGCAGTCTTACACCTCTGCGGAAAGGATATGACAGTCACCATTTGTCATAATAAACCCCCAGACAGGAAATGGGGCTGGAGTGTGGATGACATCATGCCAGAAGAGATGGTCCTGAGAATTTGAGGATTTTAAAAAGACAGTAATTGAGTATTCGACTGTTGAAGGGTAGTTATGTTTTCTACCATTGAGGCATGTGGTTGAGTTTTTTGGGCTTTTTCAAAAACCTATTCGATCATCATTTAACCACAAATAAAAAAAGAATCTGTTGATTTTATGACCATGGTACCTATGTAAATGTTATTCAGCATTAAAAGAGTTTTCTACAGATATTTAACCATATTGTGAGGTATCAAAATTTGGACATATAGTGGCAGATGCCCAAATCCGCCATTTTGAGTTGAGTCATTTTAGTAAAACACTTATTTAGCAAAATTTTCACAGAGTTTCCCACCTTGAATTTTTTGTACATATTGTCACGTGATGTCCCACTGAGACGATAGAAATAAGATTAATACTATTCCCCGTGTTCGAATTAACAGTAGCAAGCCGTCAAAGAATGACCGTTAAGAAAGAATATGGGTCACAGGGGAGACCAGATGTTTATACTTGGTGACCTCACTCGGGTCGCCTGACACGAGAAGGTAGAAGCCAAATGATTGGCTGGGACCCTAAAACGGAAGTGGGGACTCCCTCCCGTCAGCAGAAATAGGAAAAGAAAAGGTTAGTCATTGGACAGGGTTCGTATCGGGCAGAACCAAAGCCAGTGCTCCGGGTAAAAGAAGACGAAGAATATTTCAGACACAAAGAAGCCATTTTCTTCAAGCCAGTGTTAAAAATAAGATAAAGTCTATTAGCCCGTAAAAGAAGAAAGATTCTCCAGTGGAACCCCGTCGAAAAATAAGATAAGTAACTTTAGGACTATTTCTCCTTATACCCAATTTTATATACCACTCTCTCTCTCTCAATTTGAAGGAAAACGAAAGAAAAGAAAAGAAGAAAGACATTTATGTTCATGGACTGTTCATTTATTATATATTTGACACTATGACGGTATATATCTATGTGTAGTAAAAGATTCATGTATTTTAATGTTACCACGTGGTCTAAGTTGTTATTTGTGGCGTCTGCTACGAATTTGTTACTTCATTCTTCCTTTTCAGCTTCTGTTCGCCTTATGTTATCTTGCTTAAAATTGTCCTATTAATTCCTTTAAAATATCACACGGGAAACCGAAATTGCCAACTACTATAATTAATATTATTACGTCTCAACCTAGAGGTCCATATCTTCCATTGTCTAGGGGAGGAAGTCTAGTGGCCTTGGTGGGTGTGTGTATAGTGTGAAATTTGGAACCCCTTGCCAGCGGCGGTCAGTCTGGACATAAATTGATCCTCCACATAATATGCCAGTTCTTATATGCCTGAGAAAAAAACTCTGAACGAGGACTTATTCTACAAGGGATCAAGTGCCAACCGGCCCCGTCTTCACACGTGTGAAAATAAAGTCCCGTTTTGGGATTTTAAAGAATTTGCCGTCACAATATCATGACATAAAACAGACAAATTATTTGTATAATTTTTAAAAAAATACTTTTTTGAGAAAATGAAGGTCAAAGTTTAAGGTCAAGGTCAACTTACCTTATTTGACTAAGATAAAAAATACATATGGTACATTTTAGATCCATCCAAGTAATTTAAAATGGTATATAAATAAGCTTTTTTGGTGCAAAAACACCTGAGATATTAAATTTTAAACTTTGTCAGTATCATCGAAAATTCATATTTTTGGCAAAGGTCAAAAGGTCATAACTTAAGAACTGCTCAACTTTCTGAGGTAAGACTGGTGCCATTCAATTTATATCATGAAGATCTATAAGTGTAGCAAATTTGAAAAAAATCTGTTTCGGTTATGGTCTGACCACTTGTTGATTTGAGGATGGAATGATCCAAAAGGTCCTCTTCAATTTTCATAATAGGTTTTTTCCATCTTACTATGTCTGCTTAAGTTCACCAAAGAATTTTTTGATGTAGTCAAGTCTACTTTAGAAGATATGACCCTTCCAAAATGTAGGTTTTTTCTTATGTATGTGCAGGATTTCAGTGAAAGTTTATAATTAAAGACAATCATCTCAATGCTTCATGACCTCCCAAATGTTGATATTGGGCTAAGTAACCTCTATTCAACAAGATTGATTTTACTAATTTTTAAAAAATTGCTTTTTGTAGGGATATATTGTCTTTAATGAGCGGCAAACATATGGAGTAATCAACAGTGCATAGATTATTTTGAGATGGCACTAAATATATGTATGAACTTGAAAGAAATGCTTTTAGTTTGTGTTTTTCTTTGTTTTATTTTCATAGTTATTACAATTTTTTTAAACAAAAACATGTCTTTTTTTTTTCTTTAATTTAAAAAGACTACTTGAAATGACTGTAATAATACCATTTGGTGATTTATAAAAAGGCTTTTAAAACATTAAAAAATATGATTTGGGACGAAAATGATTATATATATACAAAAATTCCTTAAAATTGTATCACAGAGATTTTTCATTATTATACAAAAAATGGTACTTGATGCCTCCATGCTTTACACTCAGCATTATAAAGTACTGATCAAGAATAAGTGGAGCAATCCAGGTAAAGGCATAGCACCCTCTCCTATACCTCAGTGTAGTAGCTATAGAAAAAGGAGCCTTTGGGTCGCCCTTGACTATGGTCAGCCAACTTACTACTTATATACCATATATTGAATGACTTTAAAACCAATTTTTCTCCTCACAAACGAAGAGTTGTTAATTATACAAGATAGTTTTGGAAACATGGAAGCTTATCTTGTTTCTAGACCTAACCTTGCTGTCACCAGTGTCTCCACATAGTCTAAATCTATACAAAAACTATTAGTCAAGATAATAAAGTTTTTACGTAACATTACTATATTATCAATGCTGTTGTGTATCAGTGGTGGGGTTTTAGTATCTTTAAAATATCCAAGTAAACCCTATTATTTGCATCAATGTGTATACTACATTATTTATTTACAGTATTGCATTGATTTTGATTGTATTAGTCTTTTTGAATGTATGAATAAGTGTATCAATCTTTTCTTTTTATGTCATTGAATGTTGAAGAAATATTTTTGTAGGCTAGCATAGCCAAAAGTTAGGTCATTCATTACGTATGATAAAAATACCTTTTTGTATTTAAAAATTTACAGGTTCTTCCTTATTACTTGAGTAATATGGTACATATTTTCAAAAAGTATTCTTTTTATTTCTTTTTTCATTTTTATTAATATTTTCTTTGCTTTTTTTCTAACTAGGTTTATATAATGATGCCTTAGAAGATCAAAAGACATTTGATTCGGATGCACTTGAGCTGATTGACAGATTTCTTTCTCGGTTAAAAAAACCTGTCTGCCTCTTGGCCCACAATGGAATTAAATTTGATTTTGTTCTGCTGCAGGCTGAGCTTCTTCACACCAAGATTCAATTAATGCCAGATCTTCTCTGTGCGGACACGCTTCTTGCTTTTCAGTTTATTGAACAGACAAGATATTTACAAACCAAATATCCAGCTTCTTCACCTTTTTCAAAATGTGCACTGTTTCAGCTTCATACCCCTACAAAACGGACCATTAAGCCTGTTTCTGTTGTTTCAAGTCTAGTTAAGGTGTGTAAGAAGTTACCTCCCTTGCCTTGCCATAAAGAAATACCAACAGGCAGACAGACAGTTAAGAGAAAACTCTGGCAAAATGACACTCTAACAGTAAAAACAACTGCTTCCAAAGATTCTGAGGAAATCAGTGTTGATACTAATATCATGACTGTTACAACAAATAAGGATGAACCAAATCAAAATTTGAACCAGAAGCAAAATGTTCATCCATCTGAAAAGGTTGCTGGGACTAACTCTCTTCAAAAGACAAGATATTCTTATAAATTGGTGGATATCTATAAACGAGAATTGAATAACACCAAAGTTGATGCCCATTGTGCAGAGGATGATGTAATGATGATGTTTGATATTGCTTTCAAATGGAATAAAGAATTCCTTGCTTGGGTTGATAAATATGCAGTTAAATTTTCAGATACTTCATTTGTATAACTTTGTCATGTCATGTGAATATTGTAGATTTACAAGCATTCAAATCAAAAGCATTATTATAAATTTTTCATAAGTACAATAGCATGAAAATAATAAAACACTCATTTTCAATTAAAATATTTTGCAAAATTACCTATACTCAGTCCTATGCCAGAGTGTTTCTATACATTGACATTGCAGCCAATATCAAAATGCATAAATGATAAAAATGTCTTTTTGACTATGTACCATTGGTGACTAAAATGTCACTCTGCCTGCAAAAGGGTTAAAACACACTGTAAACGTTTGTACTTGATGAACTTTGCTATTTTTTTCTCCTCTTATTTCCTATATTGTTATGGCTATTTTCTGAATGATATCTGAATTATTTCCTCTTCTCATTGCAAATCTGTGTATTTCATTACTGTGTGCCCTGTAGTCAAATTACTAGCACCATGTTGTGTGCAAATATAATGGAATTTCAGACAATGTTCTGTTAGCAACTCTGGGAGCTATTGAAAATTTTGAATTCAGCAGCAAAAGGATTAATATTCTGATAATAATGATTTAAAAAAAAATAACAACAAAAATACCCCAAAAGATGATGAAGATATGAGAAGGGATGGAAGTTGTAGAAGCTGAGAAATAGGCTAGATTTCTTACATGAAGCAGAATCTCAGAACCAGGCTCACCTCTTGTTTTAGTTTTACTGTTCCCTGTCTCAGTATTTAACTGGCTCATCATCACTGCTTAACTAGCAGGAACTAGTACTTTCAGCAGAACTTGATCACTATGCTGAGGAGTTGGTTGTCTTTTGAAGAGTCTGTGGAATGTTCTAGACCAATGCTGCTCAAAGTAGTGGTACATGTACGGGTGCTGTTAGGCAAGTCATTGATTACTAGTAAATGGTAGGTTTCGATTTTCATATTATCGTGATATATATAACTTGTAATGTAAATTATTATATTTTTATATTTTTTCGGTATGAATTAACGTCACTATGGATATTCAAACAATATTTTCTAGGATCATAAACAAATGACACAAATATGACATTGCACACTGGAGAAATATTCTGCCGGTATGCCACATCAGATAATTAGATTTGGTTTAGTTTGGTTTCTTTGTATAATGGCATATCAACCTTTGTGGGTTATCTAATGACAAAACCATCCTAGTAGTGATGCTATTTAACTCATTGCTGGAGTATAAAGGAGTTAATACCTTTCCCATTTATTTGTGCAAAAGTTAATGACTAGATTTTTTAACATGCTTACTATGATGGCACAGTCCAGCATGTTAGTCCAGATGGTTAGAGAAGCACTGTTCTAGACTGCATTTCAACAGTTTATATTTTGTACATGATTATATCATTTCAACACAGTTTATATTTTGTACCTAATTATATCATTTCTTTTATTCATATTTTTACTTTATGTACCACTAAAATCATTCATTTCCTAAAGAAGTCCATCCATAAATGGTGAAACAAATAATAGGTTGAATAACACTAGTGATAGGAATAACAATGATAGCGGCTGTAGAAATAAAATAAAAAATTAAGCACAGGAAAAGAAATGTAATGTTTCAACCCCCTTTTTGTAAATTATCTACTATTAATATAAGTAAGTACTTTCTAAGGCTTATAGATAAACATTTCAATCGAAATAACCCATTGAAGAAAACTTTTGACAGGAAAACAATTAAAATCAGTTATTCTTGCACTAATAATTTATACAAAATCATAAGCAACCATAATAAAAATTCAATTGAAAAATTATGTGTTGATAGTGTAACATAACTTCTCCGACTGGTTTACTATCAGCAAAGGTGACAAGCTTTTAGTCTCAATCCTTTTACCTACACCTGTCGCCCGGACAATGCCAAGTGTATTGCTGGTATTAGGTTGGACAATATTTTATTTCGGGATGTCATCCAACCACAAGCAAATAGGGAAAACTATGACAGAGATTATCGAACAAGTCCAAAATGAAGACAACACGAAATGCACAATTTAGAATACAAATTATTTTATTATCAACCCCACCCCCAAGAGCATTAATGCAAAGTAAGATTGTCTTAGTGACAAAAATTAAAATGTTTGTATTTTAACAACTTGTGGACATTTCCCCTAGAATTTTTCTTGTGATGATGTCTGCAAAAAAAATTTCTTTTGAAGTGTTTTGTGTGCGGTAAGCACGGAGTAAGCAAAAAGAAAAAATATTACATTAAAATGAAAGCTTATCTTTCTTCTCTCGCTCCTTTTCTTTTTTTCTTTTTTTTTCTGGTGTCATGTTTCACTGACCACTAATTTAAAAAAAATTTTTTTTTTCTGGTGTTGCATTTCACTGACCATTTATTTTTCTTTCTCCCTTTTTCCAGAATGCTCAACTGGTCATTCTTTATCTTCATAATCCATAGTCTTATGCCGGGGACAAGGCAAGCCATTTCTCTTTCTTTCTTTCTGGCCATTCTCCACATCATTTCCTATGAGCAACATTGCTCCCCTGAAAAAGACCCCCCCAAAACAACTTCAACCCTGTCTAAAACAAACCTCACCCTCCCAAAAAGCACAGGAAATCCCCTTTTCCCCAACTTGCCTCTCTCTCTCTCTCACGTTCCAGGCTGTTCTCCCGTTCAAGATCTCAAAATAGTCTATCATCAAGATCCATCCAAAAACCCTAATGCACACCGTAGATCACATTCCACTTCATCTATCCAAAACTCCGAGGAATTATTAGGAGTGGCTTTGTGCTCTGCGGAAACTGAAGAACTTTCTACAAATGTCCAACTTTGTAGAGAACTTAAACCAAGTTTCAAGAAAATCAAGGACAAAAACCTTTCCAACCCATATTTGTTCAATGGTGCACCCATGGTGACCACCTTTCTTCTTTTGGCTGGAAGCCGCACAAAAAAAAAAAAAAGGCTTGTGCCATTTCCTTGAGAAAGCCAATCAAGTGGACATAAGGCTGGTGGAGTTGGAGCACCCCTCTCTCAAGAAAATCATGTGTTTTTGCTCAGGGCGGGTCCCCATTTATATGCACCCCTCCTTTTACAGGTTGCTAAAGTTGAAGTACCCCCTAGACGTCAGAGCCTTGTCCAGAGACGGCTGAGTTACAAGTAAACTTGGATTTGGATCCCTGAGGCATATAGTTGGCGTCCCTGCTCCCGAGGATTTCTGCACCATTGTTGAAAGTGAGTAAGGTTAGTGGGTTTGATGGCTCTAAACTTTGCCACTTTAAATGTGAGGGGACTGAGGGATCCAAGTAAGTGTGCACACTTGCTTGGTGAACTCTCAAACCTCAGTGTATCTTGTTGCAGTGTGAGAGACTCACTTTACTTTCACTGCGGACTGTCGGGTGCTGGAGAGGGACTATGTTATCCTTTCAGCATACAGCAGCCGTAGCAGCATTGGGGTTGCTTTGCTAATTGGATGCAATCTTAATGCTGATGTAAATCTTGTTCTTGCAAATGACGGGGCTGGCTGGTTGTGGCCGATGATGCCGTTAAAAGTTTTGAGTTTCAGTTGGCCGCGGTTTATGCGCCCAGTATCGCTGCAGAGAGGATTTTCTTTTTTCAGCAGTTAGCACTGTTCCTCGACAATCTGAAATGGATAGTTTTAATGGGTGATTGGAATGTGATCCTTGATCCCAAGATATACTGGGTCAGAAGCAGAGCTAAGGACTCCGGAATACGTGAAAGCAACCTGATTGATTTTATGGCTTGCCATGACTTGGTTGACAGGTTTTGTCTGGATCACCTAAGGAGGGAGATGTGGATGTGGCTAGATAGTTTGCCTTCTGTCTGTGCTAGATCCTATCCGGACAGAGTGTTAGGAGAGCTGACACTGATTTTGTTAAGCGTCCCATATTCCATTATGTAGCGTGGACTGACCATAGGCTTGTTAGGGTCAGTCTGCGGTTAGCTGATAGGCCTAGTCTGGCTGGCTGCTGGAAGTTCAATACATTTTTCCTGGAGATACAGGACTTCCAGGACCAGTTAGAATCCCTAGTTCAGCAGGGTGGTTACTGGGAATAAGTGGTAGGGATCTCTCAAACATAGGATTAAAGATTTTGCCATCAAATATGGTTGCCAGCTCAACTTAGATAGGACCAAGGTTGACAAAATCTTTAGAAGATAAGCTATCCTGGGCGATGAAAGGGGGTATTCCCTTACCGGGACCTTGAGCATCAGGCTAGCGAGTGCTACAAGGAATACGTAGTTAGATCTAGGTTAAAAAGAGTTCCCAATGAAGCTGTGAAATGCAACGTGTTTGCACGTGAAGAAGAAGTATGAAGGTTCCCCTTTTGGCATATTGAATTGGTCAAGTCCCTGGACGGGCACATGCTCGGCACAAATCGTGAGATGCACAACACCTTTCGGGTGCACTTTCATGTTTGCTTTGCTCGGTGTCTTGACTTCCTGGTTCATAGTTTCATAGCTATTTAACTGACTTCCCCCACCTTTGGGAGGCTGAAGCGGCTAGTTGCAAGGGATTGGTTACTGAATGCATAGTCCGTGATGTGTTGAAGCCGGTTGGCCTCAACAAATCACCCAGATTTGATGGTTTACCCTACGAAGTGTACTTGAGGCTGCCGCACATATTTGTGCCTATTCTGACAGATATGTTCGTCCATTGGTTCGCCCAGGGAGCTATCCTTGGTAGCATTACCAAGGGCACAATCATATTGCTGAAGAAAGGTGGCAGGCATGTTAGGCAGGAGCTAGACAATTACAGGCTCATAACTCTGCTAAAAACAGGGTTAAAGATTTTGGTCTGGGTCTTAGCGAACTGTTTGTAGCTTCTCATTAGCAATTTGATTGGACCGGAGCAGAACTATGCTGTGTAGGGAAGATCAATCTAAGACAACTTGCACTTGGTGCACAAGATTCTAGAAGGGTTAAAAGATACCTCTGAAGTCGTGCTGATCAATTTGGATCAGTTAAAGGCCTTCGTCAGTGTTGACCATCGGTTCTTGGTGACTGTTTTGGAGACCGCCGGATTCCAACTTGAGTTCTGCCAATGGATTAGTATGACCACTTCCCACAACAGAAGAAAACATTGGCAAACTTAAGAGCTGGCTCTGGGAAAATTTTGCCTAGACAGCATTCAATAAAGATGGGGTATTCCAACTCATGTTTGGCCCTGATCAATAGATACCCCACGCATGGTGAAGATTGTAGACGATACCCTGCTATATGACTCTAGCATCAAGGGAGCCTTTTATCATACTTTTGATTTCCTGCTTCAATGCACAAAGAACAGAATTGAGACTTGAACTCACTTGTGTTTGAATGCTTTTCAATTTTGTATGGATTTATATAGAGGAGGCCCATAGGAAGATATTAATGAATTACACAACCTACTCCAAAGCGTACACCCCAAAGTAAAATTTACTATGGAACATAGCTCAAAAGAGCTACCATTTTTAGACATCCTTATAAAAAACGAATATGGCCAAATCATCACAAATATCAACCACAAACCCACATACACCCAACAATACCTCCATTTCAATAGCCACCACCCCAAAAACTGTATAAAATCCATCCTTTACACTCTAGCACATAGAATATACACCATAATAACGGATAAAAACCTCAGAAAAACTCTCCCTAAAGAACTACACAACCTTCCACCAGAAAAGATACCCAACAACAAAAGGGATTCAAATTAGCAGAAAAAATACCACAGAAGAATTATGGTACTTGTAAAAAAACACAATAATGAGAAACCCTTAGGATACGTCGCAACTTACAACAAAAATAACCCAGAACTATTCGCAAAAATAATAAAAAATCTAGAACTTAAAAACAGTGACAAAATCAAAGAAGTACAAGATGCAACAGAAGTCATTAAAAGCCAGAGACAACTCAAAAATCTTAAAAGAATACTCACCCCTTCTACATTCGGGAAAAGCACAACACAAGGACTTACCAAATGCAACAATAAAAGATATGGAATATGTGATATAATTATAGAAGGAAAATCATATACCTTTAAAAATCCAGAAACAAAATTCAGAATAAAGACTTAAGTTGCAACTCAAAAAAACATAGTCTATATAATTGAATGTAACAAATGTAAAGAAATATACATAGGCTCAACACAGACCCTCAATACCAGAATATGACTTCACAGGAGCAATATTAAAATACCAAAAAATAGAAAATTAAATGTATCTAAACACCTATACAAATATAGTCAAGGTAAATTTAAAGTTATGCCCATATATCAAACTAATGATTACACATTACTTCAAATAAAAGAAAAAACTTCATTGATAAATTCAAGCCCATGTTGATTAAAACATGAATTATACACATACATGAATGAAAACAAACATATATATATATTTATAAAAACATACACATACCAAAATTATTTGTAAAATAATTATTTGTAAAAAGTAATTACCAATAAATTTCAAACAATGCAAACACAAAAAAAACAAAGACTAAGTTGCAACTCAAAAAAACATAGGAACAAAAGAACCCAAACCACACACAAACAGGCACACGACTACCTAGGTTAAAACAACAAAACTTTATAACATATCAAATATCAAAGACCAATTGGGAATAAAAGTAGACTTAAGAGATGCACTCAGAGAAAAGAAAAGGGAGGAGTGACCCCTATATAAACCCATATAAAACTGAAAACCATTCAAATGCAAATGAGTTCAAGTCTCATTGAGTACCCCATTCACATGGCCTTGTGCTACATATGTTCTCTGGTGAAAGCAACAAGCTGGAAACATACATGTATGTAAGAATAAGATAAATAAACCTTTAAAAATACAAATCTCTGCATAAACCTATTCATTTCAAAATATTTTTTCTCTCTTTGGACCTAAAATTTTTTTACATATATATATATATATATATATATAAAACTAAGCCCAGTAGAAAAGTGGTTTCTGATAAAGAATTGTTTATTTTTTATATATATCAACAAAAATATCTTTTTATATTGTGGGCTCATTGATGTATAGGAGCAGAATACTAGAATTTAAATATATGTATAATATATATAATGACATATAGGAGCACAATATATTGAAAAATGTATGCATAGTTTTTAAACACACTTATTATGAAAGGTTATTTTTGCCAAAATATATAAAATAATTAAAATATTTTGGTCCAAAACTTTTTCAAATGAGTTTACTACTTTTTAAAGCTTTTTAAAATATACACAGAGTATATATCGACTTTCTATACTAATATATATATATATATATATAAGGAGAGAGAGTGAGTAAGGGATGCTTATTGGGATGGGTAAATATAAATCTATAGATACAAATGCATTAAGGTATGAATAAATAGAATGGTTAAAATGCTAAAATAGGTGCAAAAAAGCTATGATAGATAAATATGTTTGATTTAACAGGCATCAGTTATAACCAATTGGAATAAAATCCACCATCACTGTAAGTGATGAAATGGAATAAAAATGATACAGAGAAGATTAGATTGATAAGTTCAAGTAAATTCTCCAGTAAATAAAGTGATTTTATTGAGAACAAAGAAAGACAGGTTAGGTACTTCTTGTGTTTAACAATGGTTAGAAAATCTGATATTCATACCAATTTGCTCAGATCGTGACTTCATTTTTCACTTCACATCTCTACTACTACTACTACTACTACTACAGTGATTTTATATCAGGTTATAATAAAATGAGTTTGTGTTTAAGCTAGTTGTATATTTCTTATTGACTTTAGTGATTAGTTTTTGAAATCAAGTAAATCCCTGAATTTAGAATGCAGATTTTTAAGGACATAATTTTCTGTGTGTACGTGTGTGTGGAGAGGTGTTTAGGCAGTTATTAAGTTTAATTTGACACAAGGCTACAAGTGTCAAACTCACTACACACAGATCCTGGACTGCATGATTAGCTTGTTAACAACCAGGAACCCTGTATACATGCATGTATATATATCTTTGTGTTTGAGCATGCAGGTGAGAGAGGGTTGGTTTTAGACATATAAATCTCTGTTGGGCCATTTGATGCTGAAGTTTGCCTTTTTTTTTTCAAGCAATTACATGGTTTTAATTGACTATTCTTACTTTATAAAAATCATTTGATTTAAGTTATATAGTTCCAAGCATTCTTATCCAATAGTTTTTCACACAGTAATATATCAAATATTCCTATCTAATACTAATGATTTCTGAAAAGGCCTATTTGGCCCATAGATGAAACCCTAACAGGTACTACCACTCTGGGTCAAAGTGAACTTGAGAGCAATGACAATGAAGGGCTACTTTGCTCTTCCCAGTTCCTGAACTGGAGCTTCACCATCAGATGCAGTTTTGTATGATTCCTAGAAAACCCCTTTTTGGTGGGGAGGGGTATTACCACTCTGCAGAGGATACCACTGACAAATTCAAAGCCCTACCAGCAAAACAATAGAGAGAGAGTATATGAAAATATGTCATATAATATATTGTATTAGATATCATGCTATACTTATCCTTATTGTTGAAGTCTAAGTAATCTAAACTGTTAGTTGAAAATACTTAGTTATATCCCTTTTTCTTTTTTAAGTAGAGATCATTTGGTTCAACTTCAACTAAAAAAAATTAAATTTTCTTTTCATTTTATTTTTGGGAAAAAAAACAAGGTTAACATATCTGAAAATTGAAAAAAAAATTATCCTAGTAACAACTGTGTCTAAGAAAATTTAAGCATCTCAATATCTATGTACATTTTCTTTTTCAAGTAGAGGAATTATATTGTGAATTGAATTACCATGACCAGAAAATCCGGCAAACACTTGCATGTGACATACGGAAACACTGGACAGCTGTTTCAAACTTATTAGGTCTCATCAGCAGTGTATACCATGATCTCCACCACTCAAGGGCGAGGACATAGATGTACATTTTCTTTTTTAAGTAGAGGAATTGTGAATTGAATTATCACAACCCTAAGGTTATAATGTGTATTTCCAATCCTCCTGGGAAAATGTGGCCTTGGAGGTGACTATGTCCTCTATAAAGAGTACAGATGTAACTTGCTTGACACATTCAGGTTAATTGGCCGCGCAATTACCATGACTAGTTAATTTGGCGTCACTTGTGTGTGATGTGAACTAATGGTTCAGTGGTTGAGTTTTTGGTTCTGTATTCTGTGGTTGCTGGTTCAATCTCCAGTGGGGGAGATCACAGTATACACTGCTGATGAGACCTAAAAGTTTGAAACAGCTGTCCAGTGTTTCAGTATGTTGTGTGCAAGTATTCACTGGATTTTCTGGCCATGTTAATTCACAATAGTTATGTCCCTTGTCTTGTAGTAGGTACAGTAATGTAATAAACTTGATGATAACCAATCACTTGTGTTCTGTGGTTGGTGTAGAGTTATTAAGAAAACATAGCAGAAAGATATTTTCTTAAGTGTGACAGTATTTAATCATTATTTAACGTATGTTGAAGTACATTAGAAAGAAGAATGGGTTTATTCACAAAACAGCCTCCAATTTTGCAAGGTGAAGAATTCTATATTGAATGATTTAAGATTTACAAGTCTGGACATTGTATACAAACTTAGCAAAAGAAAAACAAGGTCTGGCAGTATTTTTGTCATTAACACAGAACATTCGTGAGTGTGTTAGACATTTGTCAATAGTGGATATTGGCCGAGCAGAAGGATTAAAATTAATCACAGACCAATAGGATAAAATATATTTTCAAGACCTGAACACAAGTGCATACATGGCTTCCAAGGAATTCTACACCTACAAAAGAGATATTGGTATAAATATAAATGACTTTCTGGTGCTATATAAATTTTTGTATCAGAAATTACAAAAATTAAGTATGACACTCCCTGATGCTATGTGGGCTTTTTTGTGTTAAATGCAGCAAACTTCCCCTAGGAAAATGAAAAATTAGTAAGAACCATATGTACAAGTTTCAACAATACAACAATGAAAGAGACATTAAAAAAGTGTTTTCTGACGTATCGTCACTGGACCTTAAAAATGTTCCTGTTGTGAAAGAAGAAGTGGTAATGATAAATTTTAATCATTATAAGATTGCCAACAAAAAAACAATCTTATTCAAGAGGAAATGGAGCAAATTTCTATGAAAACAAAGGTAGGCTGACACATTTTAAATGTAACTCTGCTCAACATTTTGTATGTGACAGTAGTTTTTTGAGAAACAATATCAACTTTCATTGACTCTGACAAGATACATTTCACCTTGTTTAATGTGGATACACATTATTGAAACGTTATAAATGACTCAAATATAAAAATGTCTAGACTTGTGAGAGAAACACTTGGTATGGCTGTGTTGGATTCAGCCTGTTCTTAGACAGTTGCTGAAAAACTAGTTTGATATTTTCTTTGACACAATGATCGAAATAAATGCTTTGAAAAAACTGCTAAGTCTTAAAGGATATTTTTGTTTAGTGATTGAGTGGAAGTAAATGCTATTAATTCAGTTAAATTTCCAGTAACTAGAGGGGTATAAAAGGTGTTAGAGTGTAAATTGAGGCTGACATAGTAAAAATAATTTACCTTTATTATTGAGCCATAAATCTATGAAAACTTCCAGAATGCTTGAAAATTGAATTTTAAAAAATGTACTGCTGGAATGCTCTTAGATTTAAAAAATGACAGCTGTAGGATTTTAGGCAGGTATATAAAATTACAAAGTACAACTTCTGGACATAATAGTCTTCCATTGACTGTAATGCTTCCATTGATTTTGGAGGTTGAAAAACTGGAGAATGTTATGCTACCCTGTGAGGCCTTAAAAAATTTTGAGAGTGGTGATGGCAAAATTATTAAAATCCCAAGATGGGAATTTATTTTTCACACGTGTGAAGACGGAGCGGTCTGGCACTTGATCCCTCATAGAATAAGTCCTTGTTCAGAGTCCTTTCTCGGACATATAGGAACTGTGGGGGTTAATTTAGGGCTAGACTGACCGCTGGTAAGGGGCTTCCAAACTTCATGCTAACACACACCCACCAGGCCACTAGCTCTTCCTACCCCTAGAACAATGGAAGATATAGACCTCTAGGTTTAGATATAATAATATTAATTATAGTAGTCGACAACTCCGGTTTCCCGTATAATATTTTGAAAGGAAAGAATAGGACAATTTAGGCGAGAATAACATGAGGCGAAAGAAGCTGAAAAAGAAACATGAAATAAGCAACTTGACAGCAGACAACATAATGAACAAACTTCAACACGTAGGGGACATTAAAATATAACAATCTTTTTAATATACACGCGGACACACATATTCAACGTGTCGGCTATATTATCAAGAGATAATACATAACTATAAATGTCTTTCTTCCTTTTCTTCTTTTCTTTCGTCTTTCTTTAAATTGAGAGAGAGAGAGTAATTGCAATGCTTAAGAAGGGTGTAGGGAGAAACAGTCTTAATGTTTACTTATCTTTTGACGGGTTCCTTCGGAGAGTATTTTCTCTTTTACGGGCTTTATATTATACATAGCTCTGGCTTGAAGGTATGGGTTCCTCTTGTCCAAGATACTTTCCGTCTTCTCCCAGTGATTTCGGCGGTAGTTTCAATATATCTTATCACTTCAACTACTATCCCTCAAATCCTGGTGCTGGTGCTTCGCCCGGAGTTTGGCGCGAGATTCGCCCCATCTGTTCACGACGACATCTCTCTTCAAAACTGATATTCTTTACCCCTATTTCCGCTGACGGATGAAGGGGGCTATTTCTGCTTTGGGATTCTAACCAATCATTTAGCTTCTATCTTCTTCTCCCCCTGTCAGGCGATTCGTTAGGACTACTATATGTCCCTATACCCCATTCTTTATCCATCCAGTCACAGAATGCAAACATCTGTTGGTTTCCATTCTGACCTGGATTCATTACTTTGGCCGAAAGGGATTGACCTAGATTCCTATTCCTCTCTTAAAGGTCAATTCTTTGGCAGCCTGCTAATTCAAACACAGAGGGATAGTAGAAATTCCTTCTTTCTCTTTTCTCAGTGGTAGACCACGTGACACTTACTCACTCTTTCATTTTGAAACAAGAACCACAACCACAGTGTTTAACCTGCCAGACAACTTGCACGGTTAAACACATTCTTATAGAATCCAGAACTTTTGCTGTTATCAGAAAGCGATTTTTCAAAGTAAATAACTTAACCGATCTGTTCGAGAACGTCAAAATAAATGACATTCTGTCCTTCTTGAAGGAGACAGAGTTGTACCAAAAAATATGACAACTTAAAACTGGTTAATCTTGTGCAAACAAATGAAATCCTGCTAATAGAAAATTTTACCTACCTTAATATTCGTTTTGAAATCTTTGGTTGAATATGTATGTATATACAGACAGAATTTGGCGTTAAATGACCTACAAAGGTTGATATGCCATAAAACCCAAACAACCAACCAACGTGAAGCGGCAGGTGCTTGAGTAATAATAGCTGCCATGCTGCAAGATACATTCAGACTACACAGGCTACCTGAAATCCTTTGTAAAACAGGCAATGTGTCTCTGGTAAGTGATGGAGGTCTGAGAATTAATGTGGTGAGAGTGAAGGAAATGATGGCAAAGGAGATCCAAACTGAATTGATAAAGGGGAAATAGCTAGTTGTAGATTGCCTGACAAATGTGAGAGCCTCTTCTGAAAGTTTAGGAGACTTTGAACTTTTGAAAGATCTTTTATTTTAAATAGAACTGCAGATTTTGCAAGAAAAGACCAGCAGTGTTGAAGTCTGAGTTATCTAACCTGTTAGTTGAACATATATTGTGACGTCTCATATCTTGTAGTAGTAAACGTGAGTTGTAATAAGTTGTTATAGTGGTCGCACATGTTCTCTTGTGTTGATTTGAAGTGGAAAAGAAAACAATCAAGGTTCTCTGAACACAAGAAAAATTTCTTGAACAATCTGATTGCTATGATCGATATGATCGTTTTATTCGATAAATGTTTTTGGTTGCTTCTGTGGCATTGTGACTCAGTTTGAACCCATAAAGCATAAGTTTCCAAATTAGACAATGTTGCACATTCTTCTGTGCAACTTTCAAATCACACATGGAGTGAAGCAATGCACAACATGTCAGTGCAGCAATTACTATGATACTACTAACCACTGTGGGTATCTCCCACAGCTTGAACTGCTTTTGTCACGTGATATACATGGTGCGAACAAACATATATAAGAATATTGCAAAACTTTTGACTCACATTAGTACTAGTTTGCTGTAATTCATTAGTAAGTGAACTAGGCAAGAAGGCCATTATTTATGAGTCTAATTCCCTCTGTGTGCTGCTTCATCATTCTATGCCAAGCTAAGCTTAGTAAATAGCTATAAGAGTAAATAGTGCAAAAACGAAATAAAGAAGTAGCTTTTGATTGGACTTGAATTCACAATTTGGCAGCCTGTTTTTCATAGATGTCATTTAGCCACAAAAGAATAAGAGTAAAATCATTTTTTAAGAGATGAGGTAAATTATTTTTGCTATTATTATTTGGTAGGAATAGGAGCATTTGCATTTTAAATAATTTTATCCAAAAAGATTTCCCAGCTATAGGTTAAATAGTACCACTACAGTTCTTCTAGGAGAATGGCTTTGGCATTAAATAACCTACAAAGGTTGATATGCCATTAAACAAAGAAATCAAACCAAACCAATCCAAACCGAAGATTGCTTTTGATTGTATTATAGAGATGTTATAGCAACATGCATTTTTTTATTTGATAAGATCTATATATTTTTGATCAAACCAAATAAAAACCTTGAATTGAACTTGTTCATGTTTCACATTGGGTCCATGCCGATCTGGTAAATTTTGTCTAAATCTTTCAGATGATTCTTTGGTTTCTTTGTTTAATAGCATATCTCTCTTCATGGCCAAAACTATTCTTATTAAAAAACAGTATTTATACAATTTAATCTAGAGCTGGTGGGTTTATATATTTCTCAAAGGTACTAGTCTGAAAGTGACGGGAATTTGTACTCATTTACTTTGAGGCCATTTTCCTGCACTTTAACCATTATACTATGGAGACCCACTCTTCTCTGGGATGAGAAATTACCACTATTATTTAATTGATGTATTTGGACTAATGTCTTCTTCTTGGTTGTTTTTATAAGTCAGTGCTGGACTTACTTATAAGTTGAATAAGCCACACACTCTCAGCCCCTCATTTTCTTAGATATATTTTATTTTATTATTTAGCTTTATTATCTAACACTAATTCATTATATATATATATATATATATATTGTAGTTAAATGAGGTATCAGTTACAAAAGTGGAAACAATGGAGTGGTTAATAAGTAAATTTATAAAAAATGGTTGGGAGTACCTAACTCCTTAACAAATGTGACACTATATGGTTCATCAACAAAACTAAAACTTCTAACGTTGTCACTTGTTGAAGAATATAAATTAGGAAAAGCGTGACTTTCCCAGATGCTGCGTGACTCTTGCGACCCACTGGGGAATAATTCCTAGCCTTCTGTGATAACCGATTGGAAATGGAAGGCAAAAATAGCTGTAGAGAATGCAGAATCAGCCCTTAAGATGAAAAAAATAATTGGCACTGTGGCAAATGGAAAAGCAGGTCTAGGCCTACATCCACAGCGTTGGTGGTCCAAAGAATTCATGTTAAACAGAAGAAAAATGGTGTCGGAAAAAATTCATTATCTTGAGGAAGTTAAGCATTTTGCTACAGCCGTAGGACAAAGGAAACAGGGACCAAGTGGGAGAGTGCAAAAGACAGAGCTGTCATATAAAAGCAGTCAACGACGTCTTACCAACACCAGTCAACCATGCTTGGGGGTTGACTACATCCGACCGATGCAGTGCATGAGGGAAAACTGCCAGCCCCAAATATATTCTCACTGGATGTGAGTACGCTCTAAGAAGCTACACATGGAGACATAACCAAGTCCAGGAGATTTTTGCTGAAGCTTTGAAAATATGTTGTAAGACTGCCAATAAAGCTCTAAATATTATCAACAACAGAGCAATTCAGTTCGTTAAAGAAGGAAATATTTCGAAACTTGCATGTAAAGATATGCATTAACCATCATTGCTTGAAGGCAGCACGCAACCGATTTAAAACATAACTTCATATTTCCAACTGAAAGAGCGTTAATGACAAAGCGTCCAGATATTGTCATTTGGTCAGTTAAAGCAACTTTTTTCCTTGCCTCCAGTCAGACCCAAAGACTGAAGGTCGACGTAAGCTGATGGGTGAAGCATCGTTTGTCCGCGAGTGCTGAGTGGCCCTTCATAACCTTCCTGGGTTCAGTGACCTTTCACGGACTCGGAAAGAACTGGTCGTATGAAAGGGGGCAACGTTGGAGTCATCCTTCCCTCCTTTTCCTGCCCATGGCATCTTTCGGAACCCCATCCCAGGTAACTAGGCAAAGTTTTCCTTGAAACCTAGTTAGCAGTATGTTGTGAGTCATCGTCCCCATCATCTTGTTGTTAAGTCTCCAAGGTCTTCCTCATCCCCATTATTTTTTTGCTCCTCAACCCTTACTCCAGCCCGCTTTTACTGAAGATCTTGGAATTTCATGTGTACAAAATCCATATTACCTGCGATTAACTGCCCATACCACACCCAAAACTGTCTTTTTTTGCCTCATTTGATTAGGAACCCTCTCCCACTTAGGGCAGGTCCGGCTTGTTTTCGGTGTTTTCGGACACCGGAAAACAGTCGGCCTCCACTTTGTAGACGGGGGGATGGGAGGGCAACCAAACAGGGAATTTTTTTCCTTTGTTTCATCTTTATTAGATTTCGGGGTTTTTCTCTCATCCCCATCATATAACATTTTTATAAATAAACCATATATTGTACATAAAATCATTCATTCCATTCGGGGTTTTTAAGTAGGTCTTTTCACAGAGCAAATGTGGTGTTTTGGTGTTTGCAGCGTGATCGGTGATAGATGACTGTCTATATATTGTACTGTTGAATGGGTCGGCGAATGCGGCTAGGTAGGTTCCCTTAGAATATATAGAAATGCATGACAGCTTCCTTCCCCTCCCCCATAAAATTTTAAGACTTCATGCCTTCCTTAATGTAAATTTAAGGGAATAACCCGTTAAAGCAAAAAAAGTTTTCGTTATTGAGTTAACGCTCCCTTTTGAAGAAAATTTCGACTGGGCACAAGTTGGAAAAATAAGTGGATCTGCGGGAACAAAGTGACAAAAATGGCTGGATAACAATTGTATTTCCTATCGAAGCCGGATGCAGAGGTTTCATTGTCAACTCAACCTCCATTTTCTTGACTAATCTTGGACTTCCTCTATCAGACAAGAGGAAATACATGGAAAAGATCCAAGATAAGGCTCTGACTGCATCAGCATGGATATGGCAATCCCATAGAGTGACAACCATCTGACAAAGTCTGGTGATGTCCCAAAAATCCACTCTGAATTGTCCAGCTAGGACATGTGGGGAAGTGGATAAGGTATTTGGTTGGAAAGTGCTTTTGAGTGAAATCAACTGAAGGTTGCAGGTTCAATCCCAACTACAGGTAAGAATAACAAGGAATACTTACCATAACTTAACACTTGTACCTGGTCATGGTAAACAGAATTGAAACAGTCTACCCCCGTGGATTGAATATAGGGTTCAGTTTGAAGTTCTGTGTGGACTACAGGGTTCGACATGAAACACCTGAAGAAGGCTAAAAGACATATCGTCTGAAACATTGTGAATATAGCAATAAAGATGAGGTCTATAGTCCAAATATTCTAAGTGATAGTATGGAGATATTTTGTGTTAAATTCATTCTAATTCTATGTAAATTCTTTTTTTTTTTTCTTTTTTGGTAAGTTGAGACACTATGGACCTTTCGTGTTGTAATACATAGGATTAGATATATTTGAATGTGTATATATATGTAGTTGTGAGTCGAACATAGGTGTAAATATATATATGTGGGCCTAGACATATCTTTGTGGATGTATTTAAGTATACATTGAGTATGGGTGTAGATGTTTGTGTGAGTATGTATATATATATATATGTGTGTGTGTGTGTGTGTGTATATCACAGTAGACATATGGGTGTATGTTGGCATATCTATTTAGTGGACAAAAGTGTAAATGACTGAATAAAACTGATCGACAAATTAATAAATTTTATTTCTTGAAACTGAGTGAAAAGTTAATTGAAAAACAGAAGTTACAAGGTCCTTTCTTGTATGCAACGATAATATCAGTCTGAGCACAGATATTTTCAGGGAGAAAGTGAAGATTCATGCATGAGATATAGCAATTATTGTTAGCCTAATCTAAAGGGATATATTTTATGTCTGTAAAAGTTCTGTTTATGAGTATGTCACTATATGAAAGAGGTTAAAAGAATATGCAGCTGCTGTTGCAATTTTTTTCATCAGCAAATGAAGGCTTTAGTATCAGTATTAATAAATCTATGTAAACTCTAATATATTAGTTCAATTTAAAAGAAATAAACAATGTTGAAATTAAATGCATTCTTGAAAGAAAAATCTAGATTTTCACTCAAAAGAAATAAACCAAAAGTAGATATAGAATAATTCCATACCTACTGAAGAAAATATTTATTTCTTCAATTTTTGAGGTATGCTTTAAATTAGATAAAAAGTTGATGATTTATCTATGATTCTAATTATCTAGACATATTTTTAAACAATCTAGTAGAGAAAATATTTCTTAAATCATTTTGGGCTGGGTTGTTTAGGTTTTATGGGATATCAACCTTTGTATGTTATTTAATGCCAAATCCATTTTTATGCAAATAGTCCGTTGTATTTCAAACAATTCAGTTTAGTATGAGTACACAGTTTAATTGTCAAAAACATTTCTATTTCAAGCTATTCAGTTCATTCAAACAGTTCTTATTCAGCTATAAGTAGAAATTTTGTTTACACACAAATAAATGTCGAAACACATCTATATTAAACAAATTAGTTTAGTATAAGTAGAGTTTCAATGTCAAAAACAGTTCCATTTCAAACAATTCAGTTTAGCATAAGCGCACAGTTTAAATGTAATTACAGTTTATTTGTCAAAAACATGTCTATTTCAAGATATTCAGTTTAGTCAAACAGTTCTAATTCAAACAATTTTAGTTTAGCCTAAGTATCCAGTTAGTTCTATTTAACCCATAGATAGGGCCCTATCAGGTGCTACCATTCAGGGCCAGAATGGACCTGGGAGCAATGGCAATGAAGGGGTACTCCGCATTCCCCAAAGCTCCAGCATCACTGGAATCTCACCATCAGATTGTTTAGCATCATATCCCGGACACTCATTGGAGGGGGTTTTTTTTACCACTCTGCAGAGGTGCAGTCGGTGTATTCTACAGCCCCAGCCGACTGGACAAAAATCATTTTGGGTTTTGATCCTTCAAATTTTTCTGGGCATGTTAAATATTGTCATTTGTAAGAAGGATGACTCCAATGTTGCCCCCTTTCGTACAACTCGGAGTTGTTCAAGAAGCCCGAACCTGGCGCCCAATTCCAATGGGAGCGGATCTCCCCCACCGTCCAGCCGTGCCGCTCTCTGATAGGGTCTGAAGCGGAGCCCACCACTAGTTCCCGATATAGTTCTTTCCGAGGCTGTGAAAGATTACTGGACCCAAGAAGTTTACGAAGGGCCGTACGGCATTCGTGGCAAACGATGCTTCGCCCATCGGCTAACATCGAACTTCAGCTTTTTGGTGTGACTTGAGGCGAGGAAAGCTATCGCTCGCGTTTCCTCTGCACACCGTATCCCCCGACAAGGATCGACCCTAGTAAGCCAGTTTTTCAGCAAGCGAGTGGCTCTCCAGATCAAGCATACTTAGACCCCCATTACGCGTGTGTTGAATGTAGACCTGTTCGCGGGCCATCGGCCTTCGACCTCCTCAGTGAGGGATCGTTGTAACGCCAGCCGACGAGCCTCAGGCAGAGAAAATAAAGACAATCGGTAATGGATCAAGGAGAGGATGTACACGGCGCACACATCTGCCCTGCCCTTTAAGGAAAACCTCCTTCGAAGCCAGGTAGCCACCTGGACATTTATCTTGGCCTGTACCTCCAACCAATTTCATTCCAGTTGGAGGTCGGGGCCGAACTATACCCCAAGGTTGCGGACGGGTCCGTCACTCCAGCGGAAGGACCCTGGCTGGGTATTACTACCTGTCTAGGCACCGAGCTGCAAACTTTCGCTTTTGTCAAAATTGACCTTGGCTTCTGCTATTTATTCGTACTCAGCAACCGCCTTCTTCACAGCCTTTATGTCCAGGCGGCAGAACACAAAGACGGTGATATCATCGGCAAACGCAGAGACTTTTTCGGTAAGAGGGCCAGCAAAAGGAATACCGCGCAGGGCCAGATTTGCCCGCTCATTCCTAAGCCTTCGGAGCTGGGGCCCCAAAGCGAGGACATAGTGAAGAGGAGACAGAGGGCAACCATGCTCAACCTACCGCTCGATCGCGCCCGACTCTGTTTTTTTCTTTTGTCCCATTAGATTAGATCCCTTTCCCATTTAGGGCAGGTCCGGCTTGTTTTTTGGTGTTCTTGGACACCGGAAAACAGTCAGCCTCCATATAGTAGAAGTGGGGATGGGAGGGCAACCAAACGGGGAATTTTTTCCTTGGTTTTATTCGTTTTTGTTTTCTTTTCTCTTTCGGGGTTTTTCTCCCATCCCCAGCACATAACATTTTGTAAATAAAATCATACATTTCATTTCGGTTTTTTTTAAGTAGGTCTTCTCACAGAGCAAGTTCGGTATTTTGGTGGATATACCGTATTTGGTAATGGATGGTTGTCTATATATTGAGTCGGCCAATGTGGCTCGACAATTTAGTTATGGCATGACCACTCCCTTCCCCACCCCCTCATAACAATAGGGCCTCGTGCCTTCCATTTTGTATATAAAATGGAAATAAACAGATTAATCTCGATGCATTGCTTCCAAGTCTTTAACTTGTGGGGATTTAGGAATTAACAGTAAAACTCCCAACCGGATATTGACTCGTCGGCTGCCAGATACAAAATGTACAAACGCGTCGCCACGCATAAGGCTCCACGCATCCATCCGGTTTAAAATCAGAAAAAAGAAAAATAATAAAAAGTAAAGTAGCCAATGGGAAGCGGTCGCGCCAAAATTAGAAGAATTTTGGAGTGGCGAATTTGGAGCCGGTGGAGAGAGATAAATACTCAGGTTTTCTGTGAACCGACCTCTTTTTCGAGTAGTGACGTCGAACCGACAACACCGATTTTGCTGTCTGGTGTTTTTGGGCACCACGCTGTGTCTTGGGACGTAGCGTTGGTTAGTCCATTCACCAAGTAAATAAAGGAAAGTATGGAAGAAATATTTTCGTCTCTTATCTGTTTCTATCTTTTCTTTTTGCATATTTCTTTTGGACCTGCCAGTCAACGTGGGGTAAAATAATATAACCAAAATATGGAGTCAGATATCTTACGGCAACACCGCCTTGCCCTTAGCCACTGACCTCCTAAAAACCTTTTAAACCCCAGATTGGTGACCTCGACGCAAAAAGCCTTCAAACTCCACAAACTGAAGGATTTTTACGCGTACGTTGTAAGTTTTTAAAAAAAGTTTTTGTTATCGTTGTTTCACCAGTTACCCTCCCCAAACAACCGTTATCGCTTTGATTGTTATTTTATTTTAGGGGTGGGACAAGCTACGTTGATTTTTTGTTGTTATCTTGTTTTTATCATTCGACATTGTTTTTTCCATTCGAACTTTTTCTTGCTTTATAGACATTCACCCCCCTCCTACTAGTTGCCTCCATCAACTATGGAGGACCCAAATTCTGATTCACAATGGCCTGAATCCCCCTCCTCAGAAAAGCCAGAAGATCAATTAGTAATTTACAAAGCTCTTTGCTTCGATGTGGCACAAGACCAAATGAATTGGGCACCCAATGAGAATCGTACTCACTCGTGTAGGTTTGCTAGTCAAGCTTGATAACCGTTACACCACCAAAGGTGCCCCCAGAAGATTAATTATACCTATAACCAAATTCATGCGCGTCTGTGGGGATTTAGGAATTAACAATAAAACTCCCAACCGGATGTTGACTCGTCGGCTGCTACATACAAAATGTATAAACGCGTCGCCACGCATAAGGCTCCACGCATCCATCCGGTTAAAATCAGAAAAAAAGAAAAATAATAAAAAGTAAAATAGCCAATGGGAAGCGGTTGCGCCAAAATTAGAAGGATTTTGGAGTGGCGAATTTGGAGCCGGTGGAGGTTTTGGAGTGGCGAATTTGGAGCCGGTGGCAGGTTTTCTGTGAACCGAGTTTTGTCAGGGAGTGTCCGTCGAACCAACAACATCATTTTGCTGTCTGGTGTTTTGGGCACCACGCTACATCTTGGGACGTAGCGTTGGTTAGTCCACTCACCAAGTAAATAAAGGAAAGTATGGAAGAAATGTTTTCGTCTCTTATCTGTTTCTATCTTTTCTTTTTGTATATTTCTTTTGGACTTTCTTTGGACAAGACACTGCACCGGCCAATCAACGTGGGGTAAAATAATATAACCAAAATATGGAGTCAGATATCTTCTGGCAACACACCCTTGCCCTTAGCCCCTGACCTTCAAAAAAACCTTTTAAACTCCACACGTCTTAAGTAGCATCTGCTACAATCCCAAACTTGCTTCTGATTGGTTGAAACAGTCTCATTTAAATTGAACCAACCTACAATTTGTCATAAGAAGATCCCATGTTCAATTCCTGACAAGTCACAAACCAACATATACTTTCTGAACGGTATGAGCACATAACAGCTCTTCCCTCTTTTTGTCTTCTTCTAAGGTGAGTTATATGCTGACTGTCTTCGTGCCAGAAAACTTTGCTGAGTACATTGTTTTGGCGTGTCACGTATCACTTCCCATGACTTGACCTCTTTCTCAAAATCTAAGCACATAACATTTGGGACATATTCATGAAAAACTTATTCGCACCCGTCGCTTTACCAGCTCGACTAAGGATTTCAACTTTGTTTAGTTGACTATTATCCGCAAGACGATAATCCAAAATTTGACCAATTTTTGGGAGATGAGAAATTTTCATCGCAGGCTTCGGTAAATCAACGCTATCGATTGGTGCTACCACTCTGGAGGGTTCTTCAGCCGATTCGACGCGACTCTGTTCATTTCCGTTTGACTCGGGCTGACTCAAGGCTTCAGAGTCAACCGTAACATCTTCATTAGGCAATTCACTATCATCAAAATGACCCCTTAAATCTATTGAAGGAATCTGATCAACATTACTCATATTTTTCTGCCCATTATCTGAGGTTTCGACATTGAATGCTTGAGGATTCGTCCTTGGTATGGTTTTACTATACGGTATCAGACGGCACGGGTGAACTCTGACATAGGAGCCACCGTGTTTGACCAAGACTTGTTTGTGCTCAGTCCCGATTACTGTTCCTGGGCCTAACCATCGGTCAAAGTCATTCCTCTTGAAATAAACGAGATCACCATTGTTATACCTGGCAGAGATTGAAGGCCGAACTTGGTGCCTCAGAGCTCTTCTTAATATTTCAGACGATTCACTAGCAATGTATGCCTTACGTGCAGCATGCATGGCATTTAAATTTTCTGCCACTACATCACACGCAGTGACACCCTCCAGTGCTGGCGGCTTATTCAAAGCAACTGACGGCAAACTTGGGTTTTTACCAAAGACTAATTGATTGGGACTAAACCCATGCATAGTGTTGAGAGTGTTCTTGGCACTAACACCCCAAGCAACAGCGATATCAAATGAACACTTAGTATCTTCAAGGGTCTTGATGACGCATTTCTCAATAACACCATTGTATCTTTCGCAGACTCCATTACTCCACGGACTTTCAGCGCCTGTCGTCTTCACTATTATGTTGAAATTTTGACATATATCTCGAAAGTATTGATTGTCAAACTCGCGACCGTTATATCAGAACGTTACTTGGGCAACCCAATATTTGAAAATAGTATTGATTATAGTTGAACTTTCTTTATTCGGCACTCTCACAGCAACACTATATTTTGAAAATAGATCAATAAGATGTAAAATTTTGTTCCCTTTTATATCCTTTATATGAAGGGCAACCCATTCATTAATTCTTGATGCAAGTGAAAATCCAACTGCAGGTCTTGGCTGCACCTTTTTGTACCTCAAACATGTCTCACATGACGAAGGAATCTCTTTAAACATTGTAAGAAATTCTTGATCAGCAACCCTTGCATTTTTAGCCAAATCCTTTAACTTTTTGTCAGTCGGATGACTGAATTGTTTGTGCCACTTGGTCGCAATTTTTAGTTTCTCAGCCGAGTTTTTATTCACAAAATAAGTGAAAAACACGTGTATAGGTTCTCCATCCAATGACACAGCTTTCGTTATCGGTACATAATAATGGCCGGTTGACGTAGTCATCAATTTTATTCTTTTACCTAGGATATCAATTGTATCACTGTCGAAGTTCAGGTTTACCTTTGCCTTTTTCATAGCTGATTTGCTGAGCAACAGCGGTATGTCAGCATCGACTATATCCACGTTAATGTCTACACGGAAACTAGAAACAGTGCTCGGTAGCACGACTCTCTTAACAGAAGCCAGCTCGTTTCCGGAACCAAATGTGAACACTTTGCTTCCTTTGGTGACTTTGAGGTTATTCCTTACACAATCTGGTAAGGTGTCTAGAAAGCAGTTGTACTAATTGAGTCCACTCACTGTAGAAGTAGTCCCAGAGTCCAAAACCATACACCCTAAAGTCTCTCCAACAAGGGTGTTGGTATCAACTAGCTGATCAGAATTGTGAGCCATAAAAATTATATTCGCTTCTTCGATGTTACCGGTAGAATAACCATTATCAGGCTAATCATTCGACCAATGATAAATTGAACCACATACACGACAGGTCGTGGGTTTACCATCCTGTCCTACTGGATTTGGGTGACTCTTCGTCTTGGCCACTGCCTCTTCCAGGATGTTAATAAGAAGATCTAAATGGTCTCTTACCACCACGGTATGAACCACGACCACCTCTTCCACCATACCACTTGTTATACCAAACATCCTCATTCTTCACCTGCACAACTGCAGGTTCACTTGCGGCATTAGAAGTACCCATTACTTTCTTTAGCTGAAACGCCATGGACTTCAGCGTCACTTCACTGACTGTCGCTCTTATTAGCTTCTCATGATCATCAGTCAAGTTCGCACTGCTAAGAAACCTGTATGCAAGGACATGTTCAGGGAGTATTATTTTATGCAACTTTAATTGTGCAGTCATCCTATCAAATTCGATGAGATAATCTGCAATAGTCATCTCAGAAGGTCTGTTATATCTCTCGAACTTATCGTATGTCTCCAAAGCAGCTTTATTTTTGTCTTCCTTGAACAATTCATCTAGCTTGCTGAATAATTTACTTAATCCATCCTCCTCATTCAAAACTGTTGGTGACATTTCCAGGATTGCCTCCCTGGCTTTACCAGTTAAAGTCAGGAAAACTGTTGCAGCACATTTCTTTTTATCCACATTTGTAGCGTGTTCCCAGAATACCATTTCCTTTCTCTATGAAGCGTAGTTACCGGGCTCAAACTAAGGTGGGGCTATCATAAACTTCGCCATCCTGAAGGTCGATTTGAGAACTCCGCTCTGCTACCAATGTTTGTTAACTTCTGTTTGCAACAGTTCAGACTGTCAGCACTTCCCCCTGTAAGATCATTTATTTCTGAAAGGTACAAGGCCCAAAAATTCGGGGTGGGGAGGGAAAACAGTATTTTTTCTATGTAGCCCTAGCTAGTCACATTCATCGTCAACAACCATCATTTTTGTTTAATCATTCCATACAATAAGTTCATTCATCCACCAACCACGCCACAATCACCAAAAGGCCTCATTCGCTCCATGAAAACCCTATTTAAAACCCGATGAAATGAAATGGCATATATACAGCAAGTGAAAGGATGATGAGGGATTGGAGAAAAAGCCCCAGAGTAAACAAAACATGAGCCCGGTTGGTTTCCCTCCTATCCCCCCTTCTATGTTGTGGAGGGTCGACTGTTTTCTTGAAGCTTGAAAAGGGATTGTATCAGCACCGCCCGATGATCCTTAGGCAGAGGCAGTACAGACAAACGGTAAAGGATCAAGGGGAAGATGTACACGGCACACTCCTCTGCCCTGCCTTTTAAGGACAACTGCCTTCCAACCAATTTCGCTCCAGCTGGAGGCCGGGCCCGAACCACACCCCAAGGATGCGGACGGGGCCGTCACTCCTGCGGAAGGGCCCTGGCAGGGGAACGTTGCCCCTCCAGGCACCCAACCGCAAGCCTTCGTTCTTGTCAAAGTTGACTTTGGCACCTGCTACCTTTTGGTATCTCGCGACCGCCTTCTTCACAGCCAATATTTCCCGACGCCTGGACACAAAAACCATGATGCCATCGGCGAACGCGGAAATCTTGGCTCGGACGCTGCCGGTTAGCAAGATTCCGCGCAGGGCCGGATGAGCCCCCCCCCCAATCCCTGAGCCTTCGGAGCAGGGGCTCCAGAGCAAGGACATAGAGAAGAGGGAACAAGGAGCAGCCTTGCCGAACCGACCGCTCGATCGCAAAAGCCCCCGAACACCTCCCGTTCACCTGCACCACCGCCTGTGGGTTATGGTACTGCATGCTAATCCATTTGCGGAACTCCGGTTCGAATCCGGCGGTCTCCAAAACCGCCGCCAAGAACCGATGGTCCACCCTATCGAAGGCCTTGGACTGATCTAAATTGACCCACACGGCTTTAGAGTCGTCTTTTATTCTCTCTTGGATCTGACGCACCAAGTGCAAGTTGACTCGGATCGATCTTCCCTTCACAGCGTAGTTCTGCTCAGGGCCGATCAGATCACTGGCGACAAGTTGCAAACGGCTCGCCAAGACCCGGGCCAGAATCTTTATCTCTGTGTTAAGCAGAGTTATGGGCCTGTAATCATCTAGTTCCCCCCGAACATGCCTGGACTTTTTAAGGCCGACCTGATTCAACGCACTACGGACTTCACATTCAGTAACCACACCCTCGCAACTAGCCGCTTCCGCCACACTCAGGCGAGGGAAGTCGGCTAAATAGTTGCGAAACTCCTGAACCTGGAGGTCAGGACAGCGAGCAAAGCGATCTTGAAAATGTGTCCGGAAAGCCTCACGAATCTCACGGCTCGATCTCAGCACGTGCCCGTCCGGGCCGTTAACGCACTCGATGTACCGACTAGGGAACCTTCTCAGCTCTTCCTTACGCATAAATGCGTTACATTTCACGGCTTCGTTCGGGACTCTTTTTAGCCTATTTCTAACTACGAAACCCTTGTAACGCTCGCTAGCCCCGCGCTCAAAGTCCCCCTTAGTTAAATCTATGGCTACGGAGTCCCCCCCTCCACCGCCCGGGAAAGTCTATCTTCTAAAGATTTCGCCTTCTCAGCCCTATTTAGAGCGAGCTGTTGGCTCTATTTGATGTCGGCCCTAATCCGATACTTAAGGGATACTCACCACTTATTCCCAATAACCACCCCACTAACGCCTGCTGAATTAGGTTTTCCAGCCACATCCGGAAGTCCCATATCTCCAGTAAGGAGGTATTGAACTTTCAGTAGCTGGTCAGACTAGGCCTATTAGCTAACCGCAGACTGACCCTAACAAGTTTATGATCACACCGCCCTAACCAGTGGAACGTGGGACAAGCAACTCAGTCACTGTCAGCTCTTCTCACTAACACTCTGTCCAGATAAGACCGGACCTGGCCAGAGGGCAAACTTCCTATCCACATCACTCTCCCTGGGTGATCCAGACGGTACCAGTCGATCAAATCGAACTCAGTCAAAAAATCGGACAGGCTGCTGTCGCACCTTACCAACCCGATAGCACCCCGACCGGCCCTAACTATATTGGGGTCAAGGATCGCATTCCAATCCCCCACTAGAACTGTCCGCTTCGAGGCATCCAGGAACGACCCCAACCGCCGAAGGAAGGGGCGTCTCTCTGCAGCAGAGTTAGGCGCATAAACCACAGCTATCCGAAACTCGTAGGTTTTCGCGGCAACATCAGCCACCACCAGCCGGTCCCCGTCACCTGCAAAGACAACATTAACAATCGCACCAAGGCTGCATCCAATTCGCAGAGAGACCCCAGCGCTGAGGTGGCTGCCGAATGCTGAATAAACGGCAAAGTCATCCTTCAGCACCCGAAAGTCCGCCTCGCAAATGAAGTGAGTCTCCTGCACCGCAGCGACTTCCACACACAGTTTCGAGAGTTTCGCAAGCAAGTGCGCACACTTGCTTGCATCCCTCACTCCCCTCGCATTTAGACTAGCAACGTTTAAAGCCATCCTGGCACGCTTACCTATTCAATGTTGACGATGGGCTGGAAATCCTCATGCCAACAGCCTGTCTCAAGGAGCCGGTGCCGAGTTCAGTATTCACTCGCCCATCCCTGGACACTCCACCAACATCCAGTGGAACCGCACCTTTAGTGACCTATAAAAGGAGGGGTGAACCAAAATGGAGACCCTCCCTAAGCAAAACGGCAAACATCGTCTTAAGGAGGAGTGCTCCAACTCCGCCAGCTCAACGCCCGTATCGGTTTGACAGACTGTATCCAAGAACTTCCACACGCCCTTGGAACGGTCGCCAGCTGAATGGACGAAGGTGGTCACCATGGGTGCACTCTTGACGTTGACCGGGTTGTAAATTCTTTTCCTGTTTATTTTTTCCAGGTCCAGCAGTGGCTTCAGTGATTTTCTGAGCTGGTAATCTGCCACCGATTCCGGTCCGACTGTACACAGAGCCACTGCCTTCCTGCACTGTTCGTTGGTCAGGTCTTGGTTGGCTGCCTTGGCTTGCTGCCGGGATCGCTTCGGTGCAGAATCTGCTGCCACTGGTTTTGTCTCCGCGGGAGTCACTTTCGGAAACAATTTCGGAGAGGAGGACGGGCTTAGAGAGGGGAGGGATAAAATTCTCAGAAGATTTTTCGGGGAAAGTCTCTCGTAGGACTGAGATCTTGCTATATGCAAGATTTGGTGGGGACCAGTCTTTGGTAGCTGGGGAGGATGATGGAACAGTTTTATTTGTTGAGGAGGTTGAGGAGGTTGTGGGGATTATGGGGGTTGAGAACATTGTTGTTCAAGGGGAGCATGTTGTGGAGTGCGGTATTGAGGGGGAGGTGGTGGAGGAAGTGATAGAAAAGGAGGTGGGAATGGTAACTGCAGTGGGGCTTGTTGAGGAGTGGTTTTGGGGGAAAGGCATTGGAAGGGCCTTCCAAGGGATTCTCAGGGCAGGGTGGCCCTGAACACATTTTCTTGGTGGCTCCTTCTTCGCTATTTTTCCTCCTCTTCAAATTGGTAGCTGTCTCCATCGGAGTTTCTGGTGCTTCTGTGATAGTAGGAGCTGCCTTTACTTTGGTTTTCTTTTTGCTTGAGGCCTTGGTCGCAGGGAGAGTCGGATGTTCAGTGATGTTGGCGGGTATGGTTGCAGTTACCGATTCCAGTATGAACACTGGTGTTGAGACTGGCTCCGCGTTTTTGGCAGGAGTGGCAGTTGCAGAATTGTCTTCAGTTTTCTTTGGAGACTTCTTTTTTTCTGGTCACTTCGGTCCAGCCTTCCTCGGCTTGTTTGGTCTAGGCCTGACCTGACTCCTTTTCTTTAGTTTCGCTTTCGCTGCTGATGGTGGCTGTGGTGACTGTTGTTGTTGTAGTAACTGTGGCGGCCGTGGCAGCTGCAGCATTTGGTGGATCCTTTTTTGGGCAAAACTTGGAGATGTGCCCCAACAGCGCGGACGTCGTCCTTCTACAACCACCATCATCTGCCTCTCTCTGCTGATGATCGTCTCCGGGATTACATGAAATCCCTCCCGAGTCAAACACAACCGGAATACATAGTCCCCGTAGGCCGTCCCGGCAGCTGGCATGAGAAGGTTTATTTCCTCAACACGTTCATAAGCGCTGAGGAAAGCGGCCAGCACCTCTCCTGTAATGAAATCCGGGACGTTACAGACTGTGACCCGAATCCTACGGGTCCCTAAGTATTCCGGTTGCAGTCGGAATAACTTGGTCGTAATGTTACAGGAGACAACCTTAGTAGCTTGTTCGCTGGAGTGGAGCAAGACGTCCCATGTTGCTAAACTTCTTCTGCAGAAGTACTGGCATGGGACTCCTGCTTTCCGGATCAAGTCTTCGAACCCCTCTTTCTTGAGGCCAACCTGCCGCTCGTCTTTAAATCTGTCACTACCAGCGAGACGATCCTGGGTTCTAACTTTTCAAGGATTTCCGGGATGGGCAAGATTTCGTTGCCTTTAAAATAATCGTCGTACTTGCCCACCCGGTCCTTCTCGTATTCTTCCGGGTCTTTTTGTCGGATTTTACAGGGTGACGTCTGCTGGCTTGTGGCTTTTGCTGCTTGCCCTGGTTGAATTGGGCTTCCTGATTCCGAGGGTAGTGATGGCCAATTTGCTCCAATAAGGCTGGTCATTGGTGTGTTGGGCTCTCCTCGTTCTTCCGACTGTTTCGGGAGTGTTTCTTTCGTTGTTTTCTCTGCTCCTGGTGAAGATGGTTCATTAGGGCGAGATGGACTAGAAGGATGTGAAAGGTGTGATGGTTGAGAAGAACCCTCCATGATTGCAAAATAGCAATCAGGAGGGTCATACGATCAGTAAAAACGATCGAAGGCAACAACAGTAAGTAAAACCAGAATGAAACCAAGGCTGGAACAAGATAGCAAAAAAAAAAAAAAAAAAAAAAACGACCTCAAAGAGTAATAACAAAGCAAACCAAAAGCAATCCAAAGGATAACAAGACAGACTGACAGTAATTCCCCCTGTAAGATTAATTCTTCCTATAACCAAATTCATGCGCGTCTTAAGTAGCATCTGCTACAATCCCAAACTTGCTTCTGATTGGTTGAAACAGTCCCATTTAAATTGAACCAACCTACAATTTGTCATAAGAAGATCCCATGTTCAATTCCTGACAAGTCACAAACCAACGTATACTTTCTGAATGGTATGAGCACTTAACATTGTCCATATCCGAGCTGGTTGAGGTTGTTCAGCCCAAGACTTTCCTTTATAGTAAGCGACCTGAGGACCAGGAAATTGTCGGGTATCAAGAAGGATAGATTTGAGGAACTGTTAAAGGTAGCAGGAATCTCAGCTAGGTATTTTGGCTGGCGGTGCTTTGCCACCTGGGATGTCCTGCTGCCATCGGAAGAATTAGTAGTAAAGCTGGCCGGGAGTAATATTTCATCGAAATTCTTGCGGCTTCAGCCAGAATATAAAGGCAAGCAGAGAATCAAAGTCACCGTATGTAACGTCCCAATACAGCTAAACGGAGACGTTCTCGCCGCCCACCTAAGTGAATATGGCAGCGTAGAAGACGTAATTTCAGCCAAGTCAACAAGTGGGACGGTATACGGTGACTATTTTGTTATCATGTGCCTAGATAGAGGGGGTTTTCAGGTCATTCCTCATTCCAATTCATGATGGTGGTCATTGAGGGCAGGAGGCCTCAATGCTGAACTTGTAAACAGCTGGGCCATTTCGCCAGATCCTGCCCTCAAAAGACCACCAAACCTACAGCAACAACAACAGGAACCAACCCGCAAACCAAACCGGAAAGTAGGGACCGCCCCAACAAAGAAGGTAACCCGAAAAGGGGAGAAAAATTCCCCAACAAAATCAACATCAGCAACCACAACAATAACAACAACAACAGTTACTACAGCAGCAAATGCATTAACAACAGAAGCAATGACGAAAGCAGCAATAAAAAGTGACAACAACATCAATAACGAAAGCAATTGCAGCACTAACCCAATAACCTGCATCATCTCATAAAAAGGAAAAGAAAAAGTAAAAACAAAACCCGCTGGAAGAACAGCCAGAGGACATGGACACAGCAATGAACTTAAAAAGAAGGAGGGACAGCAATGATACAACGGGAAAAGAAAAAAAAATTTGCAAAGTAAACCAACCCCAACTACAGCCCCAACCACAAATTCAACTACAACCTCAAAAGCTCCAGACAAAACCAGAGCCCCAACGCCCAACACAAATCATACCTCAACCCTCACGCTCCAAACATTCCCTATCCCAACATTTGAACCAGGAAGCTCCTCTATCCCCAACACTGCCCTCACTTTCACCTCCTCGGCTGTTCTCCCGGTTTCATTCCGAAACCAGAAACTACTCGTCATCATCACCACCACAAACCCGCCAAAGAGCCAAGTCTGCCTCAAGTAAGGACAAACAGGAATCATCCTCTGTGCAGAAGACTCTGAAACGCAAATCATTGATCACCAACTCAAAAAGTTTTTAAACCTTTGTAAAGGTAACGTACCTGGGCATTCGAAGCGCGCACGAACGTGTCTGGCTTGTCGAAAAGAAACCGATATGGCTGCCGCGAGCATATTTGACGAGGGGAGATCTCGAACCAGCGAGAGGTAATGTACACGTATGCAAATTAGTGCGAGAGCTTACGAACATACAAATACGCACGGTAACGGCTGAAAGGAACAACGATTCTAAGTGTAGTTGCCCGACGAACGCGTTACAACTCAACGAACGAACGAACGAACGAAGGAGAACTAGGGAGAAAGCGAGAGAGAAGGAACAGCTACCGAGAGAGGGAGAGAGCGCTCAACTCAATACGCCCTGAAACCAACAATAGTGGTCTCTGTTGGATTGATACAAGAATCAGTTTCCTATTGCCTTTTACGCCCGCTCTGGACAACAACCAAAATCAAAAACCATCGACCAACATAAAGATGACACTAATCCATACCTGTTTAGGGGTGCACCCATGGTGACCACCTTTGTTCGCTTGACTGATAGCTACACAAAGGGGCTGTGGCGCTTCCTTGAGGAAGCCAGTCGGGCGGACATGAGGCTGTCGGAATTGGATCACCCCTCGCTCCAAAAATTGATATCCTTTTGTTCGGGTAGGGATGTTCACCCATCGTTTTATAGAGCCTTAAAATTGAAGTACTCCTTAGATGTCGGAGGAATTTCCAAGAACAGCTGAGTTAGCACTGAACTCGGTACCGGTTCCCTGCGTCAAGCCGTCGGCATCGTCACCCCCAAGGACTTCCGGCCCGTAGTCGACAGTGAGTAAGGTAAGTGGGTCTGATGTCTTTAAACATTGCCACTTTGAACGCGAGGGGACTGAGGGATTCAAGTAAGTGTGTGCGCTTGCTTGGTGAACTCTCGAACCTCAGCATGGATGTTACTGCTGTGCATGAGACTCACTTCACTTGCGCCAAGGACTGTCGGGTGATGGAGAGGGACTTTGTTGTTCTTTCAGCATACGGCTGCTGCAGCAGCACTGAGGTCTCTCTACTAGTTGGACGCAGCCTTGATGCCGATGTAAACGTTGTTTTTGCATGTGACGGGGACCGACTGAGTGTGACCGATATTGCAGTTAAAAGTTTCGAGTTCTGGGTGGTCGCGGTTTATACCCCAAATATCGCTGTGGAGAGGGCTTCTTTTTTCGACAGTTGGCGCTGTTCCTTGACGATCGGAAACAGATAGTTTTCGTGGGTGATTGGAATGCAATCATAGAACCTAAGATTGATAAGGCCGGGCAGGGAGTTAATAGGGTGGAAAGGTGTGAAAGCAGCCTGATCGACCAAATGGTCCTACACGACTTGGTCGACAGGTATAAGTATTGTTTATACCATTTTATATTAGTAGCTGAGCTATAAGATCCTAACAATAGCTTATAAGTTTTTCCCCACCTGCATAAACACAGATGAGAATAATACTTGGAAAAAGGAAATGCAAGTATAGGAATTAGTAACATGTTTGGAAAATACGAAAAGAGCGTCTGTAGTATTGCTATCATTAGAAGAAAAAGCCAGAGAGGCCGTATTGGAACTGGATATCGCCACATTAAATGCTGAGGATGGTATGAGGAAGTTTTATGAAAAATTATATACAATCTTTTTGAAAACAGGCGAGTCATTTAAGCCATATCGAAGAACCAAGGATACATCAATTGACGATTTTCTCGTAAATTTTGAGCATCACATCACTAAATTAAAGGAACACAAAATACTTTTACCCGCTCTTGTGCTTGCTCACAGGGCATTAAAAAGCGTTAATCTTACCCCAGAGAATAAAAGACTCATAAAAGCTTTTATGGTTATGCCTTTATAAACGATAACTGTGAGTTCGTCAAGTGAGAATAAAACAAATCAATTCTTTATGATAATAGGATGACAACTGAATTTTATTTCAAAAGTTTGGCACCTGTCAGTGTGTGTGTGTGCGCACGCACATGTCAAATATTTGTGTCAGGTTTATTGATGAGGTCACAACATTCCCCCAACTTCAAGAGATTTGAATTATCAATGTTCATAAGATATAGTTTTGTAAAGGTTTTGGTGTAGTTTTTGCTATTCTGGGTCTACTTGTTCTTGCTTCGTTTGTTGTTGTAGTTTCATTTACCTCTGTTGTTGTTGCTATTGTTGTTTCATCTTCATCTGTGATTGGTTCCTCTGATTGTTTTGGTGTGTTCTCACTTGTTGTGCTTGTTTCTGGTGTTGGTGTGTGGTTAGTGTGTATTTTGTTATAATCACTGTAATTGTGTACATTATTCATTTCTCATGCATTTCAGTATTTTCAGTGCTATCATCTATGTCTATCCCTAGTCTTTCATTCACTAACTGGTTTTTTTAGTTTGAACTGGCTAATGTCCCTGATTATCTCCCTTTCATCATATATTTGCCTAGCTCTAATCTGTGAGCCTTTTGTTTCAGTTACAACATAAAATGTTGGTTCATTCTGTGTAGACCATTTGTTTCTTGGTTGTTTTACGAGTACATAGTCTCCAGGTATGAATTTTCTTTCTTTAGTCCTTCTGTTTGCATTAAATTTAATTTTGTAGTTTTCATCGTTTCTTTTCTATTTCAGTTCTTTTTGGTTTGTTACAATCTAGCTTTATCCTAATGTCTCTACTTTCCATGACAGTATAAGGTTCTATGCCCATTGCTGGATGCAGTGTGGCTTTGTATGCTGTGAATATTTCTATTATGTTGATTCGTCTTTTTGTTTTGTCTTTATTTTGTAGGTTAGCTTTATTTAGCTTATAAAAGATTCTACTTCTCCATTTGCTCGTGGATGTAATGGAGTTATCCTATGATTCTAGAATCCTTCTTGTTCTGCGAATTCTGCTAATTCCTTTGATTGGAAAGCTGGTCCATTGTCTGTTAGTATTTTCTTTTGAGTCCCGTTGGTTGCAAATATTTCTTTCAGTTTAATTCTTCTCTCTTTGAAAGAGGTGTTGTGTATCTCTTCCACTACTGTGTATCTTAACCTCAAGTCTACCATAATTAGGTTGTAGTGTCTGTCCTGGTATGGTCGTCCAAAGTCAAAGTTAACTGTTTCCCAGTTTCTCTCGGGTATAACAGTGGGTTTTGTAGGTTTTGGTCGTGGATCACTTGATACTAATTTAAATTCGTAGCATTGGTCTATGATTCTATCAATTATATCATTCATTGTAGGGAACCAATATCTTCCTCTGAGTAGTTTTTTTTTTGTTCTTTGTTCTTCCCATGTGTCCTAGGTAGTGTCCTATTTTTGCTATTTTCTTTTGTAGCGAATTTGGAATTATTATCTTATCTTCTCTGTATACTATTCCTTCGATTATGTTGATTTTTTAGTGTTTCGGGAAATGGTTAATTTCTCTAACACTATATATTTTAGGCAACACAAATGAATAACGAAACTTCTTTTTAACAACACAACAAAGAAAGGTTTATTATAGTAGCAGGCGTAAAGGAGTGAGAGTGAGAAAGTGTCTCTTTTGTGTCGCTGGTCAGTATGCTGGTCCTTGGTGTGTAGGAAGCGTGTTTGAAGCTAGCAGCGAGCGAAGGGTTCCAAGTGGAATCAATGGCAGTCATGTGAGAGTGATGTGTTTCTTCTGCTGGCTCAGGGCTCTCTGATTTTGTCCGTTCTACCAAAAGGGACTAGAAAAATAGTTCCTGAGAGGGAGAAGGAATTAATGCGCTCTGCCAGTTGATTGGTTAGTGAGTGACCGCAGGGGCATTGTTTCGCGAAAGTAAATAGATTTGTGGCTGCTACAATTTCTTCTTGTATGGTGACATTTCTAGGTCTTTTCAGCTTTGATCCAGTCATTGTTGATAACGTGTAATGTAAATTTTCTTAGTATGTGATCTTTCTTTATCTGTCCTTATTCTATCGCGAATTTCAGCGTTTTCTTTGTGTGAAATATGGCTTATCACTTGTTCTGTGTTCTCTTGATCGTTCTCTGATATGGGGTGTCTCGATATATAGTCTAATGGATCTACTTCGTTTTTTCCTGGTTCATATTTAAGTTCGAAATCAAAGTTTGTTATTTCCATGAGTCTAGGTTTGACTTTGTTGAACATTGGTATCAAAGGTTTGTGGGCTGTTACTATAATGAATTTGGGTGCTCCTATTAGGCAATTTCTTAGTCTAGTCATTGCCCATTTTACTGCTAACGCATTTTTTTCCGTTTCGTTGTATCTTTTTCTGTGTCCAATAGTCTTCTGTTAATGCAGTGCATCGGTTACTATCCTAGTGGTCCTTTCTGAAATAATGCAGCACTCAGTCCTTCATGAAAGCTTGCTTCTCTCCTTAGTGTAGTTTGTTTGTTTGGATCAAAATATGCCATTGTTTCAGGATTAGTTATCGCTGACTAAAGTTTTTCAAATGCTTCTTTTTCTTTGCTTTTTCATTTGAATTTTGTTTTGTTCCTTGTTAAGTTTCTCAGTGGTGCATTCAGTGTTGCATCATTCCTTGTCAAGTTGTCAAGGTGTTATGATGTATATAGCTCCGTAAAACACGGATACGAAACGGCCCCATGAAAGTGAGGCCGGCTCTGTAGGCTTTAGCTCCCTTAGATGTAAAATAAAGGTACTCCTTTACTAGATGGCTTGAGTGTTCACGTGTTATTTATCATCGCTCGCCATCGGCACCAAAACATGGTATCAGAGTGTGATTTTTTTTCTACTTTAGGCGAAGTCATCTCTCCACACCTCGGATAAACACACATTACATCGGAAAATAACTGAAAAAGCGTATACGCACCGGCAAACTAATCCAACTACTCTTCGGACACCACGTGAACACACAAAACACGGAAGTCGGATCGGATCATTACACGGCACAAATCGGATATAATACTTCGGAATAATGGCTTACCCCATCCCACCACCGGAAAAAATGGACATGGACGGCGATTTGAGAGAGAACTGGTCCCTATTTAAACTCTCATGGACGAACTACGCCGACACTACGCGCATTGATACCAAACCGGCAAAAGTCCAGGTAGGAACTTCTCTCTATCGTTGGCAAGGAATGCCTAAAAATGATTTTAAAAAATCTGCCCATGACAGAGGAGGAACGTGCGGACATCAACTCCATCATAAAAAAGTTATCGGACTATTTCGAACCTAAATTAAATACGACATACGAACGCTACGTATTTAATTCATGCGACCAGGAAATAGGCGAACGTTTTGATTCCTATTTGAACAAGCTGAGGAAACTGATAAAAACGTGCAGATACAGCACGTTGGAAGACGAATTACTCCACGATCGGATAGTGATGGGAACAAATAAAAAGAAATACGGACCAGACTCCTCAGTGAATTAGATCTAACATTAGACCGGACGATTGATATATGTCGGAGCACTGAACAAAGGGACAAACAAGTTGACATGGTAGGCAGCAGAAACACAACAAGCAGAAAAAAGAAAACAGAGACGGGAGCATATCAAGGACTGCAAATTCTGTGAATTAAGCCATGACAAAGGCTAATGTCAGGCCTATGGATTAACCTGCGCAATCTGCTTAAAGCGTAACCACGTTGCAAGGATGTGCCAATCCCAAGCGTATCCACCACGGTCAAACAATAAACTGCCAGCACATGCAAAGGTCTGTTACGTAAACAACGAACCTGCCAGCAGTGATGAAAGCATATATGCCTTGGACCCTTTGTCAGACTGCAAACACTACTACGCAGACATTCACGTATCCCCCTTAGGAGGCCAGAAAGCTCTAACCCTCAAGTTCCAAATTGACACTGGGGCAAGCTGCAGCACTGTTGCTCTTGTGGACTACAAACGCCTCACCACAGCACCCTTACAGCCCTCCCATACAAAGCTGAAGCTGTACGACAATTCCATTCTCCAACCCTTGGGAGCTGTAACACTTTGGTGCGAAGCAAACAGCATCAAGAAAAAAGTTCATTTTCAAGTAGTGGACAATAATTCGCCATCCTTATTATCTGGACAGGCCAGCTCTGCACTCTAGCTTATAGCCTTCAACGTTGAATGTGTCAGACACCTGGACGAAGTTAAATCACTCACCAAGGAGGGTGTTCTCGACAACTGTAAAGATGTATTTTCCGGGCTGGGAAGACTACCAGGAGAATACAAATTACAGATTGATAAAAACATCAAACCAGTTCAGAACAACCCCCGCAGAGTTCCCCTACCACTCAAAATGGAACTGAAACAAAAGCTGGAGGAATTGGTTGAACAAGGAGTGATAGCATGGGTCACAGAACCGACACCCTGGATCAGCAACATAGTTGTCATTCGGAAACCCCGCAAATTGAGGATCTGCATTGACCCATACCATTTGAATAAAGCAATCCAGTGTAACCACTATCCAACTCCAACAGTCGAGGAAATAGCAACAAAGATGAGCAAGGCCAGGCTCTTCTCGGTCGTAGATGCTAAGGATGGGTTTCTTCAAGTTGCACTGGATGAGTCGTCTTCATACTTTGACAACGTGGTGGACTCTATTTGGCAGGATACGGTGGCTTAGAATGCCATTTGGGATTAGCTCAGCCCCAGAGGAATAGCAACGACAACTCGACCACTATTTCGAGGGACTGGACAACACTCAAGTTATCGCAGATGACACCATAATATATAGTTCTGGTGAGAATGATGCGGAGGCCGACAAAAGTCACTTATCAGAGCACTTATCGAAAGATGCCGAGAAAAGGGTTTAAAACTCAACCCCAAAAAGTTAAACTTTAAACAAACTTCTGTCAGTTACATGGGACACATCTTTAGTGCACAGGGCTTAGCAGCAGACCCGGAGAAAGTTAAGGCAGTTTCGCAGATGCAATGCCCCACAGACGTCCAAGGCGTTCAGAGAGTCCTAGGGGCCTTGCCAAGTTTACACCCAAACTAAGCACTGTATGTGAACCACTGCGACGCCTACTGGACAAGGACTCTGTATTTGACTGTTTGCTATAACACGAAACGGCTTCCAGTAGGATTAAAGAACTCATCACCTAAGCTCTAGTCCTCCAATATTATGATGTTAACAAGGAAGTCTCACTGGAATGCGATAGTTTGGAGGTTGGTCTTGGAGCTGTAATAAAACAGGGTGGACACCCCATCCCATATGCGTCCAGAGCACTTACTAAAACGGAGCGAAACTATGCTCAAATTGAGAAAGAATGTCTCACCATTGTGTTTGCTGCAGAACGTTTCAAGCAGTACATCCTCGACAAGGAGAAGGTGAAAGTATTCTCCGGCCATAAACCACTGGAGACTATACTGTCGAAACCCATCCACACCAGCCCAAAGCGACTGCAACGAATGTGGCTTCGACTTCAGAAATACTCTCTGAACGTGGAGTACAAACCAGGACCACAGATGTATATCAGTGACACATTATCACGAGCCTCATTGCCAGCCAGGGAGGACAAAGCCACCATATTCGAAATACAGGAGCTCACGGAAAAGTTTGAACTGGAAGATCACCACTTCGTCTCTGACCACCGCCTCGCATGGATCAAGGAGAAAACTGGTCAGGACACAACATTGTTAACACTAATAGAAATCACAAAAAAAGGTTAGCCAGCTGACAAAAACGACAGTCCACTCAATATCAGGGAATACTGGCCATACTGTGATGAACTAACTACAGAAAATGGCCTAGCTTATCGAGGCACACGCCTCATCATACCGACAAAACTGAGGCCAGAGATAGTCATCAGGGCACACAGGTCCCACTTAGGCATCCAGTACACCCTAAATACTGCCTGTGAGATAATGTTTTGGCCACGGATGCATGCGGAAATCACTGAAGCTGTCCGGCACTGTGAAACTTGCCAGCTCGCCCAACTGCAACAACAATGACAACCTCTGATGTCCTACCCAATTCCGACTCACCCATGGCAATTTGTGGCCAGCGACTGTTTTGAAATAAATGGCAGACACTATGTAGTGCTGGTGGATATCTACTCAGACTTTATAGAACTAAGCCAGCTCCCTGACCTCAATAGCAACACTCTCATCAAAGCAATCAAACCTGTCTTTGTCACACACGGTGCACCAGCAACCCTGATCACCGATAACGGCACCAATTTCATCAGCAGTGAGTTTCGCAGATTCCTAAAATCATGGGACGTCAACCACATAACATCCAACCCACACCATCATCAGTCCAATGGACGAGCGGAAGCAGCAGTGAAATTGATGAAGGGGATCATAAAAAAAACTACAAAAGAAGGAACTGACATGTGAAAAGCCATCCTGGAATGGCGCAATGCAACCACACCAGGCATGTGCAGTTCACCTGCACAACGACTCCTATCAAGGCGCACCCGCTCAATGCTACCATGCAAAGCCACGGACTACGCGCCCCAAGTACAAATGGACGTACAGCAGGCGCTCATAAAGAAAAGACAGACAACCAAAAGCTATCATGACCAGCATGCCAAACAATTACCAGACCCCGCCGTAGGACAACCTATCAGGGTGAAGCATCATCCACAAACCCCTAACAGTGACTGGACTCCTAGTATAGTCACTAGCAAAGCAGCACCACGCAATTACATGGTCCAGGAGGATGGACAACAGTACAGGAGAAACAGGATCCACCTGCGCCAACAGGCTACATTTCCTGACCGGGCACCCACTGAGCCCCTGAATATCCGCCCCCGGCAACTAGATACATTATCCGACCAAACACTAGTTGAACCCCAATACACTCCCATACAAACATGCACATCACAGACACATAAAATCCAACCCCATAGATCTAGTTATCCTGTCCAAGTGCCAGCACAATTAAAGGACCATAACCTATCGAAAGGTAAACGCACAAAGCCAAAAAATTGAGAAGGAGAAGGAGGAAAAAAGAAAAGAAAAAAGCACATAGGGACTTTACTTTGATTACTCTGAACTGTACTAACTTCATTCAATAATGAACTCGCACACTATTACAAAGTATGGACTTTTACAGCATCACACATATACAATTAACATCACCTTGAACTCAGTATAAACATCACTTGATAAGAGGGATGTTATGATGTATATAGCTCCGTAAAACATGGATATGAAATGGCCCCATGAAAGTGAGGCAGGCTCTGTAGGCTTAGCTCTCTTAGATGTAAAATAAAGGTACTCCTTTACTAGATAGCTTGTGTCTTCACGTGTTATTTATTATCACTCGCCATTGGTACAAAAACACAAGGTATCCTGTCATTCCAAGAAAGCTTCTTTGGATTTCGGTTCCTTGCAGTTTATTACAGCTTCAATCTTTCTAGGGTCTGGTTTTAGCCCTTCTGATGTGAATAAATGACCGAATAATGTAATTTCTGTTTTACCAAATTCACTCTTCTCTCAGTTGAATTTGATTCTGTATTCCTTGGCTCTCTTTAATACTTTCTCTAAGGTTCTGTTGTGTTCCTTTCTATATCCTTTACTGCGAGGATTAGGTCAGCTCTGGTATATGCATAGAGGTATATCTCCAAATATATGGAACATTACTCGGTCAAATATATCTTGTGATGATTTTGCCCTGAATATCAACTGTTTTGGTCTGTAGTTTCCCCAGGGTGTCTAAAAGTGAAGTTGGCGATCGTAGTCGAGGGCGAACCTAAGGTTCCCTTTTCAATAGCTACTACACTGAGGTGTAGGCAAGGGCGCTATACTCCTTTCCTTTACCCTTGATACGTACCTTATAATGCTGAGTGTTAGGCAAGGAGATATCAAGTACTATTTTTTGAGTCTTTGGTATAACTCGACCAGGGTGTACTAAATGTAACTAATTTTCGGGTTTCCTCGTTCCAGAATTTTATCTTCTCTGTTATCTCTGAATTTGCAGGATTCAGCCTGTTCCTGGAGTTTCATTACGTATTCAGAAATTGTTACCATATTTTCCGGTCTCTTGAACAAATACCTAGCGTGTTGCTTGTTTTGTTTCAGCATGAAGTGGTGACATAATTTTCTTTTCACTTCATCATAAGTCTCATTTCTATTTTGTTCCATGCTCGGTAAATGTTTGACTATCAGCCTTATCTATCTTTTACCGTATCTTTTTAAACTAATTATTTTGTTGTTATCGTCTGTGACTCTTTGTAAATAAAGTTCCTCTTCAAATTCTTTGAACCAGGTGTTGCGGAGCCGATAAATATGTCGACCCCGCAAATGAATTATGTGAATGAGGAACAGCCAAAGCAATAGGAAGGAACAAAGGCGAGGTAACGATAATAACAAGTGACAATTTATTTTGTCATATTTACAAGCGTGAATGTAAATGTCCGTGATGGTTGTATGTAGTCTTCAGCTAGGATGGGTTATGTTGTTAGCTGGTAAGCTGAAGTCGGTCGAGTCGTTGAGTTCAGGTAGACGCTGGATGCTGGTAAGCTGAGGTCGGTCGAGTCGTTGAGTTCAGCTAGACGTTGGATGCTGGTAAGCTGAGGTCGGTCGAGTCGTTGAGTTCAGCTAGACGTTGGATGCTGGTAAGCTGAGGTCGGTCGAGTCGTTGAGTTCAGCTAGACGTTGGATGCTGGTAAGCTGAGGTCGGTCGAGTCGTTGAGTTCAGCTAGACGGTCGATCGAGGTTGGTAGATCGATATCCCTGGTTGTGACGGTATGTTGTGGTTAACCAAGGGTGTGTCGATCGGGTTGCTGACTCGTACGGCGGGTCGTACGTGAGTCAGGTGTTTGCAGTGATAGGACAGTCCGTAACAGTGAGTCGTTACGTGGACTGCGTGATACCTTGCAAGAGCGTCGAGTTCGGTAGATCGACATCCTCGGTTATGACGATATGTTGGATTAACCGGGGGTGTGTCGACCTGGTTTCTGGCTCGTACAGCGGGTCGTACGTGAGCCAGTTGTTGCAGTGGTAGAACAGTCCGTAACAGCGAGTCGTTACGTGAACTGCGTTGTACCTTGCAAGAGTGTCGAGGTCGAGGAAAGGCTAGGGCCTTGCTGGGCCCCCTAGCCGTGCGGACGTATCGGACGGGAACGAAAGCTTTGCCGTGTCAAAGCCGTGCAGACAATGGCTAAGGCTAGGTTCGCGCCAAAGCCGTGCGGACGAGCGGACGAGAGCGAAGGCTTTGTCGGGTAAAAGCCGTGCGGGCGAGCGGACAAGAGCGAAGGCTTTGCCGTGTCAAAGCCGTGCGAACAAGCGGACGAGAGCGAAGGCTTTGTCGGGTCCAAAGCCGTGCGGACGAGTGGACGAGAACGAAGGCTTTGTCGGGTCAAAGCCGTGCGAACGAGCGGACAGGAGCGAAGGCTTTGCCGTGTCAAAGCCGTGCGAACGAGCTGACAGGAACGAAGGCTTAGTCGGGTCAAAGCCGTGCGGACGAGAGCGAAGGCTTTGCCGTGTCAAAGCCGTGCGAACGAGCGGACAGGCCATGAGGCCGAGGCTAAGATGGGCGTTATCTTAGCGCTGCGCAGATAGTGAAGCCGTAGCTAAAGGCTGGACCGTGCCATTAGCGCTGCGCAGCTTATCGGACAATCGGAACCGAGGTTAAGACCGGTTGGTCTTAGAATCCGTCTTCGTGTTTGCCGCCTGGCCGTCTATTTCGACTGGTCATTACTGACCAGTCAGAGATGCTCTGACCCGCAGACAGAGACCTCTTGTGGTCCTAAAAAGGACCTTTGAGCATACCTATGTAGGTGGAAGAAAGGCAGGTCTACCACGAGAAGTGGGGCCAACGCCGTAAGTTAAGGTGAATGCGACCGCACAGAATGCGGGATTCCTCCTTAATCAGCTTCGCCGGGGGCGCTGTATTTATCCTACGTCCCACCAACGTACGAATATGGCACAAGGCCGTTTTAAGGTGGGTCTTGTCGCAGGGCCGTAGCCCAACGCGATAGGCAGTTCCAAAAATGCCTCGGACCCCGTCGGCATTCCCCTTTTCGGGGCGCCTCAGGCGCCGGGCGATAAACCCAACCCCTCCGAAGAGGGTTAAAGCCTGGGGGGACGGCCCCCCGAGGCCAGAGGTGATGTATCCAGTGGTGGAACATACCCGACCGAACCGTGCAGCACGCAACCACAGCCGGTCGAGAGCGCCCCACCACAGGACACAAGAGAACGCTCGCCAGGAGCTTCGCCGGGGGCGCGCTGTATTTATCCTACGTCCCACCAACGTACGAATATGGCACAAGGCCGTGTTTAAGGTGGGTCCTGTCGCAGGGCCGTAGCCCAACGCGATAGGCAGTTCCAAAAATGCCTCGGACCCCGTCGGCATTCCCCTTTTCGGGGCGCCTCAGGCGCCGGGCGATAAACCCAACCCCTCCGAAGAGGGTTAAAGCCTGGGGGGAAGGCCCCCTGAGGCCAGAGGTGATGTATCCAGTGGTGGAACACACCCGACCGAACCGTGCAGCACGCAACCACAGCCGGTCGAGAGCGCCCCACCACAGGACACAAGAGAACGCTCGCCCGGACGCTCGCCGGGGCGCCGGGGGCGCGCCACCGAGCGTTGAAAAGGGCCTGTTGATATCACGAAAGGGCTGTGACACACAGCCCAGCTGCGTGAATAAGAAATTCCCTCATAAAAAATGAGTGTAGCCATAAAGTGTTTTTCTAACCCGCCATAGGCTAGTGACGACTATTAGTTCTAGTCTTATCTAGTTATTTCCGGCCAAAGTGCTTTGTAAATGTTATTAATTTTTAATTCATCCTTTTCTTTAGCTATAACGAGGTGTCAAGGTTGTTAGAAAGAAAAAGGGCTTAGTCAGTTCCGGTTGTACCCGGATATAGTTGTTCTACAGCGGGCGTGTAACTTGACATGTTTATGTTTATCGGCCGGTCGCGGCACAGGTTTGCACTTTTTAATCCCCGTTGGTTCTGTTTGAGTCTATGCTGAATGGTTGTTAGTGCAAGATGATACTTGAATTAGTCATTTTAATTTTTTTCGGTTAAATGCGTAAATTTTTCACTAACACAGAGTAATAGTTATTAAAAAGCACTGATAGGTGTATGAATATAGGTAATAGTGATTACAGAAATAACGCAATAGTACACATAAAAGGAAAAAATCCCTTATCTTTTGGGTTTTCTATTCCTGTTGTTTTTTCTTTAACACGTGTCACTTATTTTCCTTTGTTCTTTTTTTTTCTTTTCTTCTCTTGTCTTATCTTTATCTCATCCTTATCCCCAATTTTATGGTTATACCTTTATAAACCAGCTTTATAAAGGGTAACTGCGAATTCGTCAAGTCAACTCTCTATGATAACAGGATGATAAAACAAGTCAACTCTCTATGATAACAGGATGACAACTAAATTTTATTTAAAAAGTTTGACGTGAAAAACAAAGAAAACAGATAAAAGTTCGCCGAAGGAAACAAAATAAAATCCATTTACACAGCCATTCTAACGTGTGTCATAGCGGGCATTGAAGTCACTATCATTACTGATGTTGTAGACTCGAACATACAGCTTCCATTAAGCAAAAATGCCATGATAAGAGCCAAGATATTTCTCAACTTAGAGAACGACAGTGTCACCATTTTGGGGAAAAGGTTCCGATGAAATGCACTTTGGTCACTACCATATCCCTATTAGTAGACCTCTGCCAGACGAATGTAAGTTTAAGCAAATTTTTTTGATTAAAGAAATTGCAACTAAAAATAGATTTGAAAAATTAAAAATTGCATAAACAATTCAGTCACCAAAGTAGTAAAAAGTTATGGGATTCAGTTAGAAATACCTGAATGAGAGATGCTGAATTCATCAAAATTTTACAAGAACTTCCTAATTCCTGTGAAATATGTATTAAATACAAAAGGACTGAACCCAGACTCATTGTCGGGTTTTTATTAGGAACATATTCCAATGAAAACATAGCTATCGACATCAAAGAAATCAATGGCAACAAGGTATTACACCAGATTGACCATGGTACAAGATACAGTGTCAAGAGTCAGAATTCCTTGTAAGGAAAATTCTAACATCATTAGCACCATCTTCAGATATTGAGTTGTGTATTTTGGAATTCTCACTGATAATGCCAGTGAGTTTGATAACCAGTCATTTAGAGACATGGCACTAAACCTGAACATTGTGATATGTACCACTGCTGTTAAAAGTCCAAGAAGCAATGGACTGAATGAAAGACATAATGGCATATTTGAAAAAATGATAAAGAAAACCATAGAAGGTACCAATTGTAATTTTGATGTAGTTCTTAAATGGGCCATGAGTACCAAAAATACACTTCACAGTGTTCATGGATACAGTCCCAATCAACTTGTTTTGGGCAGAAATTGCTACCTTCCTGCCTTTTTAAATGACAAAATCCCTGCATTAGAAGGTATTTTCCACCACAAAGTAACCTAAATGCTATGTATGCTGCCAGGAGACAGTTCATAGCATGTGAGTCCTCAGAAAAGCTAAGACGCGCATTTCCTCTCCAAGTTAGGACAAGCATAGAACAATCCTACAAACATGGCGATGCTGTCCTTTATAAAAGAAGCCTGTATGATAGATGACTTGGTCCAGGAACTGTCACAGAGTGGGAGCATAAGCAGAAGCTTGTCAAACATGGTGACTCATATGTAAGAGCATATCAATCTTGTTTAGTTCCCTACTCTGAGACATATCAAAGTTTTTCTGAGAATAGCAAAAATGAACCTAACTGGCTAGCCACCCCAATCAGACCCAATCTAAATTATGACATTAGTGCTTTGAGCTCCATTCTAAAACAAGAAAATGTAGAATGTATAAAACAAGCCAGTAGTTAAGAAAGCAAAAAAGGAATCATCCTAGATTGACATTTCAGATTTAAAAAACCTTGAACATTTTATAATTGTTGTATATAATGATGCTTCCTTTGGAAATTTAACAGATGGGGGATCCCAAGGAGGTTATGTACTCTTTCTTCGAGGAAACAACAATAAATATAAGCCTATTACTTGGCAATCTAAACGTATTAAAAGGGTGGTCAAAAGTACCCTAGCTGCTGAAACACTAGGTACAGTTGACATGCCAGAAACCTGCTTATTTTACAGAAATAATAGTTGGAATTACAGCTGCAAGAAGATAAAACTGAGAATATTAAGATCACATGCAAAAAAACAAATTCTTGTCTTTAGGACTCAACACAGATTTTGAATAAGAAACTTTATATTGAGATGGCCATATTGAGGGAAATGATGGACAGAAAAGAAATTTCAGAGATCTCTTGGATACTAACTGATTGACAAATAGCAAATTCCTTAGAAAAAGAAAAGAATGCCATCATTTAAAATCCTTGGCTTTATATCAGAGCCCAAAGAGTCATGTCTGATAATTCATTCTTTTTAATTCTCTTTTTCAGATGCTCATCTGAAAGAAAAAGGTAAGAATTGCTAATCCTCTGGAGTTGTCTCCCCAACACCGTCTCCATAAGTGAGGTGTGATCTTATCAGGAAACTGGCTGGAGGCCATGATTAGCACTAACCACAGTGTATCGGTAGGATGTGAATAAATTCACTCTCCCAGTATAACTATAGTTGTGTTTTTATACCATTTTACAGAATGCTTTGGGAAAGGTTTTACTATAGGAATGTATTGGAAAGAGTTTTACCACAGAAATGTATTGGAAAGAATTTTACAATAGGAATTCTCTGAAACTGGTGTCACTATGGGAATACAGTAGGAATGAAGTAGAAAGGATTTTACTATAGGAATTCTTAGAAAAGGTCTTATAGGAATGCTTTGGGAATGGCATTACTTGAGGAATGCATTGGAAAGGGTTTTACTTGAGGAATACAAAGGTCATTCTAGTAGGTTCAGCACCATAGCACAAACTGGTAATAACAGCAATATGGCATATATAAAGACTTTTTTGCAATTGGAATATCCTTGAGTTATCAGGGAAATTACTTTTTTCAAATAAAATTAGTGAACCTTTTCGGAGCTAGACAACATCTCAAATTTAAGAAGTTATTGTCTTACTCCAAAAAGGTATTGAAGAATACAGTTGCAAAAATGTGATGTAAACAATAAAACTGCCAATGTAAATCTGAAAATACAATTAAGTAATGACAATTGTGTATCAGGAGAGGAATCTTTTTCTCTCCTTTATCTTTTTTTTTTTTTGCATTTCCTCTGAAAATAAATTCAGAAACAAGTTAAATTAAATGGATATGATTCACCATTTGCCTCGCTCAAGTTGCAAAGAAAATTTCATTCTATGAGACATGCAAATGATTCACAAATATAACTCACGTTGAATTATTTTATGATAAAAAATAAGTTTAAAAAATTATTCAATTCTTTTTAAGCATATTCAGTATGTTAATATAGTTATAACTACCTGCTCACTTTTGTGTTCAGGATTTGATATGAGTCATGCTATGTTGGGTAAGGAATAAATAAATAGACTAAGCTAACTGAAGCTTACCCAACCCCTGATATCCCTGCATGTATGCTTTTCTGCATTGTTCAGCAGGCTATGAAATTGTGGGGATTGGAAAGGAAAAAAAGAAGATAAACAAATAAAATAAAATAAATTTTTAAAAATGTAGCAGTTCCCAGAAGCCCTCTGACAGGAAACAAGAACAGTGCATGCCTAGAGAAAGTGCCTTCCAGGTGCTGAAGAGAAATTCTACCATTTCATCGGTACCGTTGATACTGGTTGGACTTTGTCCTCTTTGCTGCCGGTAGGTAGTGCATGTATTTACCTAGTCTTGGATTTCAGAGGAATATTGCATTTCCTGTTAGCAGTAACCTCCATTGAAAGACACCTACTGGACATAACCACCAACCTTAAACCAAAAATGAATCTTATATATCTTAACACCTTGACTGGGAAATGTGACTATGTCTAATGGTTCAGGAAAAAGTTCATCATCATGGGCTAATCATAAAAACCCTGAAATAATGTTTTGAGTTGAAAGATATCTTTGTCTCTCACCTTCTTTCCTTCTGTAATTCTCTTGCAGTCTTCACTGACAAAGAAGCTGAATTGAAGAACAAAGGAGTCACATACTTAAACCCAAAATCAACAACCAAGATGAAAATAATAACCAACAAACCTTCTAATATCCCATTAAATAAATTTTTAGCATATGAGCTCTCACAGTGACAGTTTTAGCAAGACACCTGTCCACTTGAATGCTTGACTCTTCATACCTAAGCCACCAAAAGAGAATGAATCAAGAAACTTTTCATTATTTTCAGAATGTAATTACCCTCTATTCAAGATTGCCTTTCCCAGTAATTCTCAACCTGTTTTTACCCATACTCCATTTTAACCACATTTTAGTATGTTATTTTTTCTTACAAAATAGTCTGACTCAAAAGATACTTTGTTGAATTTAAGTTTTTAGAAAGATGATATTACAGCAGTTTGATTGATTGATTGATTTTAATAATATGTCAATCCATCTAGGAATATTTTATACCTAAAGATTGTGTTCATTGTACATTCATATTTACATTTTTTATGTAGTTGTTTCTTATGAGTTTTTTCCCACAGTTATATGATATGAAGTATTCCTATTGAATACAAATAATTAGCACATGGTTGTTTGGTTTCAAATATTCTTATCTAATACTAATGATCATATGGTTTCAAGTAATTATATCAACTTAATTTGTTTGCACACAGTTATATGGTTTCAAGTAACAAATAATAATTCTTATCAAACAATTATAGCATTAAGTAACTATCATTAATACAAATAATTCATAGTTATATATCAAATAATCTTATCTAATACCAATAATTTGTATACAGTTGTATGGTTTCAAGTATTCCTATCTAATACTGATAATTATATAGTTTCAAGTAATTATTTATATCTAATAAAAGTCATTTGTTTGCATACAGTTATATGGTTTCAAGAAAAAGTAAAGATGGCAACCATAGTCGAGGGTGACCAGAAGGCTCCCTTTTCAATAGCTACTACACTGAGGTGTAGGGGAGGGCGCTACTCCTTTCCCAGGATTGCTCCACTTTACTCTTGATACATATCTTATATTGCTGAGTGTTAAGCAAGGAGGTATCAAGTACCATTTTTAAAGTAGCTTCAAGTAACTATTCTTAATGCAAACAATTTACAGTTACATGGCATCAAGTATTCTTATCAAATATAAATGATTTTTAAACAGGTCTTATTGATCCATAGATGGGACTCTAACAAAGCTATGAGGAGTCCTTCACATTCTCCAGATCTCTAGAACTGGAGCCTCACTAATAGATCAGGTTAAGTGTCATACCCATTACACCCATTTGTGGGATGGAGAAAGAGAGTCTTATCCCTCAGCAGAGGATACAGTCAGCATATTCTAAGTCTGCATCTACCAATCTGTGGTTCTAAATTTCCCTGTTACTTAAGATTAAGGAAAGTACTCCTGGTTGAGAATCACAGTATTAATTATTCATATATTTGTCCCTGATGTCTGTGGTTGGTGTCCCAGCTCAAATAAAAGCTGCAATTTTGAATGGTGATTTTCAAAGCAGGCATGCTCTTTACACTTAATAAATTGATGTAAAACAATCTATCTTATTTCTTCCACTTGCTTTCAGGTATATTGAACTGATATTTTACAACCTCTCCATGGAGGGTAGTATTGATACATCATCTTTTTAACATGGAGTCCTTGTGTGTACAAATAGGTGAAGACAAAAATTACCTGATCCTTGTGACTAATGTTATAAAAGTATCAGACTATCTTGACCCTCTCTTTTGTGCAATGGAGAGTTGTTGCACTGAAATCAGGATCTCTAAAATCAGCACACCTCATTTTTTGTTTTGTTTTTGTGTCTTGCTTGAAGACAACAGAGTGGAACAGATACTGCACTATAATCCTAACCTTGAAGGCTGAGGAATTAGGTATTTGTCTGGATTTATTCTAAGATAATCTTAGTAGATATCATGGCATAGAGGCCAGTAACTATTTTACGGAGCTACTCCCTAAAATTACTTCCTCTAATTGACCCATTTCCAGTGAGCAAGGCTTATTATTCCTGTATTTCCAAATATCCTAAGGGGAAAAACAATACCAAGTTCCATTCTCTAGTCCCTTGTTGAGAAATCACTGGGAACAATTGTTTTTTTTTTAAAGAAATATCTTGTCTGGAACTATTCTATTTTGCTATCAGGAAAATTTGTGTATGGAATAATTTTGCCAGTTGTCTTGGTGGCATTGAATCAATTGACTTGGTAACCAAACACAATTTTCTTTCTTTATCATTACTACATGTTTTAGGGGTGGGTTATTGGGAAAAATCTCAAAGTAGCATCGGGTTGATCAAATCAGCTTTGGCTTTTCAATAAATTAATGAGAAAAAAATCAATTTTTGCTTTTTTCTTAATCTACTAAATGACAAAGAAGAAACTGGCTGCACTTGTGAAAAAAACAAATTAGATGCAGATTGCATATAGATGCAATGTATGGTTAGCAATTCTAAGAAAGAAAACTTCAGCTTTTATCCAGGAAGACGCCATAAAAAATATCAAATATTGTCTTATAGTTTAGTTTAACTAATTCAACTTGTTTCTATTTGACTGATTGATTGATTGATCCTAACAGAATGTCATGGGGTTATTTTATGCCTTGAGGTTAGGGAATTGTGTACATTGTACATTAGAAATATACATTTTTTGTGTTGTTTCTTAAGAACTTTTTGCACACAGTTATATAATATTAAGTATTCCTATCTAATAACAAAAAATTGCACACAATTGTATGGTTTCAAGTATTCTTATTTTATATAAATAATTTACAAACAATTTAAAGGTTAGTTTGGTTGTTTTAATGGCATATCAACCCATGTGGGTTATTTAATACAAAATCCTGCTTATGTATGGTTCGTAAGTGAATAGTTTGTGGATAACATTATTTTAAAATGAATAAGAGCTCATTTGTTTGCATCCAGTTAAATGATTTCAAGTATTGCTATTTAATATTAATGATTCTATATAAGGCATGTTAGTTGGTTGGTTGTATTCTATGGCATATTAACTCTTTTAGGTTATTTGATGCCAAATTCTGTTTATACATATATATATGATTTATAGACAAATACTTAAATAGGTAATAATATTTTTAAATGAGCCAGAGTTCATTTGTTTGCACACGGTTAAATGGTTTCAAGCATTGCTATGTAATACTAATAGTTCAATTTAATATTAAGCATTTGTTTGCATTCAGTTGAATGGCTTCAAGAATAGTTAATGATTAAATTGTTCTATTTGACTCAGAGATGGGTCTCTAATAGGTCTGAACCCTTAGCAAAGATGCAGTCGGTTCATTAAACACTGTTCATTCATTTGTGCACAGTCAAATGGTTCCATGTATTGCTATGTAATACCAATATTTCAATTTAGGCACACAGTTAAAGAGTTTCAAGTATTGCTATTTACCACTAATAATTCTATTCAACATTTCTCATTCGTTTGCACACAGTGAAATGATTCCACATATTGTTATATATCATGAACAATTCAAGTAGACATTAGTCATTTGTTTACACACAGTTAAATGATCAAAAAGTTCTATTTCTAACAATTCAATTAAGTAAAAGTCATTTGCTTGCACAGATTTTAAATATCAAACTGTTTGACACATAGATAGGATCTGATCAGGTGCTACCACTCCGGGTACCGCTCTTGAATTTGGGAGCAATGGCAATGAAGTGTAATACCATGGCATCATCTCTAATCTCAACAAGTGCTCCACTCTTCGTAAAATACAAAGCAACTCCATAGTTCAAACACTAAAGAGTTTTTATACTGACTGCAATATTCTAGTTGTCAACCCAAACACGAGGGAGAAAGAAGATCTATGAACAAACCCCATAAAGTGCCTCACCCGACTTCTCAACTCTCTGCCTGCCGACTCCCGACTCTAAGTGCTGACTGACAGCAGCTCCTCACTTCAACAGTCAACTAACACCCGATTGAATTTAAAATTATCGTTTTTTATATCTTCTAAATTAATTATTACATCATCCGATTATGAATCATCACATGGGTCATTAACTTTTATCTAATTTAAATGCATTCAATTTGTTTACTTTCCATATCTGACAACTAAGTCATATCCGACAACTGAAATCAAACTTAAACTTCCGGCCCGACTGCGAATCTCAAAACAACCTGTAACTCAATAATCTGCTGGCACGTGTGACATTGCACTATATGACATTTTGCGATGAAATACAATTACACCTTAAGTTTTTCACAAATTTACAATTTTACCAAATAAAATAATTAATACAATCAATTATCAACCTAATTATTTTATAGAAGGGGCACTCCACATTCCCCAAAGCTCCAAGACTAGAGCCTCACCATTAGATGGTTTTGTGTCATATCCTGAACACTCATTGGCAGAGATGCAGTTGGGTATATTCTATGCCCCAAGGCCTTTAGACAGTTTTTTCTTAAGCAAGGTGGCTTAAGCAAAATAGGCCCATTAGTCTTAAGCTAAGCCTCTTTTCCTTACATGATTTTTATGGTTACTTGTTGAAACAATAAGCCTACTGCAGGCTATTTGTGTTTTGGCATACTGTCTCTTCAAAAGAAAGTTGAGTCTGAGGTCTGGAAGCAGTATTATTGGATTTTTGTGGACAAAGGAAGCTGTTGGTCAGGTCAGAAGATGTAGTAAAAGCCTCACTAGGCTCAACAGAAGAAAATTCGAGTTGAAACGAAAGATATGCATCTGAGAGGAGGATGTGGTTGTCTACTTGAAGTTCACTTAAAGAAATAGTAAACTTCGTTTTCAACAAGTCTACACAGGAAACTAGAAGAACATGGTTGTTCAGGTTGATTCTACACAAGAAGGAGACACAGAGAAGAAGAATAAGCCTTAAAGATTGGCTTCAAAATGAACTTTGACTCAAAATACCAAAGAAAAGTATTTTATCATTCACAAAAGTTAAACTGACAGTAGGTGTTTGACAGCATTGCTTTGAGCAAGTCAGTCATTGTAGTTCTTTATACTCTTCTTTTTTTTTGGCTTACAATATTGTCATTACTTGAATGTATTTTATTTTTGTTACCTTAATGTTTTCGACAAGCCTAGGGAAAATATGCAAAACTGGATTTTGTAAAGGTTATTTCTCTTGAAATAAATTACTTTGTGGGAACTGGTTGTTTTGTTTTTAAGAAATATAGACATGCTTCTCTTTCAGGTAACAAAAATTAGCTTTCCCAGCCACTTTTTTTTATCTCCTTTATTTTTTATACATTTCTCTATTCCTTCGCCTAGCCTGACTGTTACTACTAGATTTCTAGGGCTCGACAGATATAAAGCATAGCATAATTTTTTAATTGAGCACAATTTCTCATACTCCTTTTCAAAGTTTCATCACTTTTAGAGCTGACAGGTAGACCGATAAGATGATTTGAAATCATTTCAGTTCAAGGTGGACCTCAGGAGATAAGTCTGACTGCAAAGCCATTAAGTTTGCAACCCTTGTATTTTTCAAATATATGTTTGTGCTATTATATTGTTTCGAGTTCTTCTTCATCCGAATTAAAAAGCTGACTATCAACGTGGTAAAATATATAGGACCCAGAAAAACAAAACAAAACAAAAAAAAAACATAAGAAATAACAAAAAAGAAGTTTGAGAAAGATTACTGTTTATGTCAAAGCTTGCTAAAAGTTCTTGCCAACAGTGAGTCTGGGTGATACGTTGCTGGAGCAGCTATGTAACCAGATAGTCTGCAGATGGCTGGAGAGTTAAATGTGTCGGATTGTTGAGGCAAGCTAGTCGACATCCTGGTGGTTTAATCAGCAGCTAACCTGGGTTTTAGTTGGTATTAGCTACGAGTAAGCCGGTGAAGACCCTGTTGGTCCGACCAGTGTCGTTCGCTCGTGGACTGGTGTTGTGAGTTTAGTGTTTCAGGAAATGGTTAATTTCTCTAACACTATAAATTATTTGGCAACACAAATGAATAACGAAACTTCTTTCAAGCAACACAACAAAGAAAGGTTTATTATAGTAGCAGGCGTAAAGGAGTAAGAGTGAGAAAATATGCTGTTTGTGTTGCTGGTCAGTATGTTGGTCCTTGGTTTGTAGGAAGCGTGTGTGAAGCTAGCAGCAGCGTTTTCTTCAGTGATGGGTTCCAAGTGGAATCAGTAGCAGTCATGTGAGAGAGGTCTGTTTGTGCTGCTGGCTCATGGCTCTCTGACCGTCGACACACAAAAAGAAGGGACTAGAAAAAATAGTTCTTGAAAGGAAGAAGGAATTAATGCGCCCTGCCAGTTGATTGGTCAGTGAGTGACCGACTCTCTTGACAGAGGCATTGATTCACGAAAGGAAATAGATCTGTGGCTGCTACATGAGTCTAGTATAGGTCAGGGAATACAGCCTGAGTTGCTAAGCATTGCTGCACTGGGCTGATCGTTTGTAGTTCAGTTGTCACTCCATAGGGCTGGTTGGTTGGCAGAACTGTTAATCGGTCATTGTCATTGTCAGGCTGAGTGGTTGTTGACTTGCCCTGAAAAGAGCAGGAGTAATAGTAGTAAGGACAGTTGTACTATTAGTAAGAGGAGAACCCAAAAATAGTAGTAGGGGGCAGGCATGAGTAGCTGGAAGTTGGCAGGAGCAGCTGGGAGGAGGCAGTGACAACTGGAACAGTGTAGAATGGTTGGAGCAGTATCATATTCTGATCCTCTTTACTGGAAGTCTGGCAAATCTGATTTTGGTTGCTATTTATACTGAGACTGATTAAACAGCACAGAGTTTTGTTCAAATGTAGGTTTCGAAAAATCCCTAAATAAAAAAAATATTGGCAGTAAAGTGTTTGTCACTCACTCTTTTAACTGTTAAAAAGTAACTAAATCAGCAAATCAGAGAAATTCGACTATAACAGGTCGGCAATCTAGTGTGCACTGAAGTTTTGGAGTTGCTGTCAAAGAAAGTGATGGGGGAAGCTCTTGGCACCCTATTGTTTAGGACCCACCTCTCTATTCTGAAAGTCTCAAAGCTGTTAATCTACCACATCACGGCCAGTCCCACTCTTTAGTTTGAAATAGATTTTTATAAAATCACAGAAACAAAAGCAATCATAACTTTGATCTAGATAAGGTCTGTATAATTTTAAAAAATGGACAAAACGAATCTAAATGAAAATATGCTGAATGTTTTAATCTTACTATATCAACTACTAAAACAACAGGGTGTCTTTAATATATCTCTGACAAATTGATATTTAGACAAAATAGAATATTAAAAAAATAATAGTAATATTATTAATGAATCACAAACTATATCATTTTTCAATAATAATAATCTTTATTTATAGCTACATCAGAAAACAGATTTTCAAATTATTTTCATCAATTTAAAAATTCCCAAATAATAAGCATGTCTTTGTTCATGATAACGTCAACAAATTCCGTTAAAATTTTAAAAACAATTTCATAGCATCTGATAAAGTTGTATAGATGGAACATATCATCATACAAATAAATTATTAATTTTAACAACTTGGTTTTCATTTTTTAGTAATATTTCTTTACCATATTGTTGACTATTTTTATCCAAATTATTTCTAATATATTTATAAATCACCTGGTCTCAAAACAGTAATGAGAAATTCAGTTGTTATGATAAAATAAGGCATTTAAGAAATTCAAATATATCCATAATTTTTTCATGAGTACTAATGTGGAAGACTACATTACTTTATCTTAATAGGAGGTGCTTGTGGCATAATGGTTATCAACAAAGGAAATAGTCTGATAACCCCGAGAACAAATCTAGGACAAGACTGTTTGCATTTCCTACAGCACTAATACCCCTATCCCTAGCTATCAGTAAATAGTAGGGCTAACAGGGCTCATTAAACCTTGATATGGTCATTGGTCTATGAGAAGGAAATCTCTGAAATCAAACTTGTACTTAAAAAATGTCACGTCCTGCTCATGATGGAGGGGTTGGGTAAATACACTATCTAATCTTCCCCTATCTCTTGCTCTTGTTTTCTTTTTCCTCTCAGTATAAGTTTTTAGATATCTGACTTCTCCTTCTCTATATCATTTTATGTTCTTTTCCTTTATTTTCAATTTCTTTTTCCTTCTAATTTTCTTTACTTTCTTCTTCTCATACTTGCTTTCTACATTTTTTTATTCTATACATTTTGACAAAGAGCTCTTTTTAAATCATAACTCATTAAATATTTTTACCATTAACTTTAGTCCTCAAGTTAATCATGTGATCCAGCATGATTACTAAATGGCTAGGTCTTCATAGCAGACTTAATATATTCTAATAAATATTCATACAAGTAGCATAAGGGAAAATATTTAAACAATATTTGCAACATCAGAAATCCACTTTCATGTATGAGTCAAGAAGTTGAAAATTTAAAAATAAAAAAAATAAATAAATAAAACATTATATTTTGACCTTCGACCCGGCCCAAAAATATTATTCCAAGGTGATACACCGGAAGGAAGTGACACATTCCAATGGCCAGTAATCGAAAGAGATCGTGTGGGCGGATTAAGGCTTATGATATGGGACAAGGTGAAGGTCCCATTGTGCCACTAACAGTGATGCACCAGAAGAGAGTAACCTCTGAACTGCATGACAGTTATTTCCGCTTGATGACGATTAAACATCCGATTCAAAGATCCAGTAGGCGATCGTGTGGGCGTTGAGTTATTATTTAACTCAGTTGAGTTTGGGTCCCAGAGCAGTTGCCAGCAGACTTCCAGACAGTAGAGACCAGATGTGGTAAGGAAAGCCACAACCGACCGAGGGGGTCCTCGGAAAGCCCCGATGGAGTTGACCCCAACATCAAGAGAACAAGAAAGACACAATGTGACGGTCATAACAGTGGGGTCAAAATATGAAGTTTATGTTCGGTCTCTAGCACCCTCTCACATGCAAACCCTTGAACAACCCTTTCGAATTCTTGCAATAAAGTGAGAGTTGAATATTTTTCTAAAGAAGTCTTTTTGTGTCTTCCTTCTTGCGTCATTATCATGCGTCGTTTATTCATGCGTCTGTCTTTGATGTTGTATCGTTGTGATGCTGAATGATGATGTAGATGACTATATAACAAAAAGACTGCCATCCCAAAACCAAACTAACCAACTTTCGTATGTTTAGTACTTAAGAAAAAAAAATCCTAGCCTTTTGGTAGGTTTTTAACCGATGACATTTTTTAAAAACTATATCAAGAATTTCACATTCAAGAAATTTGTCTCAAATATTCTGCAAGATTAAAATTGTTCTTTTTTTCTTTTCTTTTTGTGCAGATGCACTGAACTGCTGTGATTAAAACATGAAATAATCAGCCTTTTTGTTTTCATCTTTTGACAGAAGAATGTTCACAGTGACCCATTATTTTCATTGATGACTCATTACATTTTCATCAGTTACAGACACTTACAGGATTTTTTCATGACTTCTTCACTAGTCCCCCAAGTTAAAGAATTTAAAAAAAAAAAGATTTTAAAATCTTTTTTATATAATTTTTCAGCAGTTTTTGTTTCTAATTGCTTCTTGATCTAAAAATGTAAATGGATAAACAAAATTAAGCAATGCAAAATTAAAAAAATAAAAGAATGGTAAGAAAAAACTTTTCGAAAAGAATTTCTTCACCCAATTCTTTTTTCCGCTTTCTACTTCTCTTCCTGAGTTATTGATTTTGTATTTTCTAGCTATGAGTCCAAGTTAAAAGCGCAATAAAGGTAACACAAGTCAAACTGTTAAACCTTATTTTTATAATGCATATATCATAGGAGAACAAAATTTTTTCTCATCCCCAATGTGGACTAATGCATGCTACCAAATGATAATGTCAATAACTAATATTTCATTTTAAAAGTTTTTTTATTTACAAAGCCAATTGCAATTCAAGAGTTCCTTCTCACAATATAAGAGTTCCCTCTTACAATATTTCTTGAATATACATCTGTTGGCTTCTCAGATGTTCTACCTCCAAAATTGACAAATAACATTCTATTCATCATTGGATAACTATGGGATTTGATTTATCTAATTTAATATAAAATTCTTTTTCAGAAGAGTCCATAATATAATGCCTTGTGTTACCTTAAGAACAGAATTTCTCATCACATTGTAGAGAAATCAAATAACACACACACACACACACACACATATATATACATATGAAAAACTGAAAATAAATCCAACAGTATGAAAATAAAGAAAGATGAAAAACACAAGATTTTCAGCGGATGATTGTATTTACTGAATTATTTGTCAATGTTAAATGTTTTTTAGAGCTTTATTAGGGCATGTAAGTTATCAAATGAAATGAAAAAGATGAGAAAATTTTAAACATTCCATTTCACTTGGTAGTCTTCTGTTTCAAATTTGTGTGATGAAATTAGTGTTTGAAAATTTATTAAAAAAAAGGAAAAATCCATACCATATCTATCTATCTATCTATCTATGTTAATACTCATATTATTGAGTTTATATCCAACTCTTTAAAAGTAAGTTTAGTTCATATCTATTATATCTTTAAAAATAGAATAGACTAATATATCTATCTCTATATATATAAAGTTGGTTGCCCATGTGTGTGTGTGTGTGTGTGTGTGTATGTTTATAAGTGGATATGTTCTATAAAATTATTATATTGAAATAACATCAGCTTTGTTACTTTTGAGACTGCCTCTCATTTATGAATAACAAAATGCCAGTTACATTTTGTCCACTTAGCAGTTCTAACTAAATGAGGATTACTAATTAGTAAATTTAGCTTTAAAAATTAAATCATGACAACTGTTTCATAATTCAGTTTAAATCTGGTCAATAAGGGATTGTTAATAGTATTTATAATCAAACTGGTTAGTAATTCAAACAAAGGCCTTTGATAACAATCTGAACACCCAAGAATGTTACCAGGGTTCAAGAGTCTGCTGGCAGGGTCAGTGCAACAAAGGAGCCACAAACTTTTTATCTCTGTATCTTCTGTTTGGCGCATTCTGATTAAAGATCTCAAACTTTATCCCTACCAGATCTAGATAAAGCACCAACTGACCCAGGCTGACAAGAAAAAGAGAGTAGCCATGTGCCAGTAGTTTTTACAAAAGACAGACAATGACATGGAATTCTTTGGTTTTTGGAGAAAGCCCACTTCCTCTTGAATAGTCATGTTAATTCCAAGAACTGGGTGTTTTGGGGAAGCAAGAACTCTCCAAGAGTTATTGGATGTTCTCTTCATTTAAAAGAAAGAGCATGGGATGAGTTGCCATCTTCAAGTTTGGTACCATGGGACCATTTTCCTTTGAAGATGATCAAGGTAACACAGTGACATAAATAAAAGAGTGCTTGAGCAGCTCAGGGGAGAGCTCAGAGAGCATAAGGATCTTGATGATATTCCTCTTCATACTGCTTATGTTACCATGTTACCTTATGAAAAGTGTGACAAATTTTCATGAGCCTCAAAGCTGAAATGGAATTGGCATCTCACTCACCTGACCTGAACCCCTCAGATTTCTTCCTCAAAGACGTCTACCATGGTAGCTCTCACACAATTGCTGCATTGAGGGCAGCCATTACTGAGAAGATCCAAGCAATCACCCAGGATGAATGTGCATGTCATCAAAAACTTTGCATTCAACATACCTTCAACTGAATGGCAGACATTTGTAACATGTGCTCTGGGATTCCTCTTGAAATATTTGGTTTATGTTTGAGACTGAATGGTTGCAGATCTTAAGATGTTATCCTTTTACCTTTCAATAAATATAATTTCTCTTACTCTATCATTTGTGATCCTTGATTTGGGCCTAATCATTTTGTTTCAAAAATTGTAAAACACAATATATATATATAAGAAAGTTGGTTAACCCGGAGGGTCCCTTTTCAATAACTACGACATCGAGGTGTAGGGAAAGGTGCAACTCCATTCCCTGCATTGCTCCACTTACCCTTGACCAGCACCTTATAATGCTGAATGTTAAGCAAGGAGGCATCAAGTACCATTTTTGGAGTTTTTGGTATGAGTCGACCTGGGATGGAACCCTGGTCTCCCAGGCCATTGGCAAATACTCTAGCCAATGAGCCGATATATATATATCACCTTGATTTGTATTTAAACTCACACATATGATCATAATCAAACTAAACACCATCAGACTTTTACAAGCAAAATATATCTCAAATGTACAGTGTATGTTATAGAAATATACATCTAAACATGAATATCAAACATATAGATATCCACAGGACAAGTAAACATACCGTAGGTATTGTAGAGTTTACAGAAATGTTTAGCGATAGAATTGTTATTTTTAGTGAGGAAAAGTTGTTACTTCCTCGCTATATTGTTGGAAGGAAAATAAAGAAGAGAAGAACCAAGACATCGAAAAGTTTTTAAGAAGATTTAATGGCAGCCAGAATAAAGGGTACCTTTATGCTGCAAGCCGGTCATAGGATGGAAGGAAATAGTTATGGAGTTGAGAAGTAATTTTAGCAGCTAAATGCCTGAGCGAAATGTGCTTTGCTACAGTTAAGGCATTGTTGAACGTCTGAGTGGAATTATGCATCGCCATGGGTATAGCAAAAGTCAGGTTTGCTGTTTAAGGACAGGAACGATGTAGTCACCCATAAATGTGTGGTCCTGGTTATTGTAGGAGAGTGGCATGAAAGTCTCCTGGTAATGTTGCCCAAGAATGAGGTAGCTGAATGTCTGAGCGGAATTGTGCGTTGCTGTCGACATAGCAAAAGTTAGAGGCGACATAAAGGTATTCCTGTGTGTGGCTGATTCCATGCATCTAATTCATGTTCAACTGGTAACCCTTGGTCTAAGAGAGTAGACTCAAGAGGTCCGTAAATTAGATGGCCTTCCTCATGGTGTTGTGCTTCTGCTGCTATGCAGGGAGCGGACAGAAAGTGCGTCCGTCTTGTTCAAAAGGTTCTGAGAAAGAGATAGTTTGGTGGGTTTTCACCATTTTTATGTTATCCGGGAAAATGGTCCGAGTTGAATAGAATAAGTCATCCTCATAGGGTGAAAATATGTGACGACCATAACGGTCAAATTAATTTACGCGCCAAACAAAAATACGAAGTTCTTTCTGCTACAAATGTATTAAATAGCTTGGTCAATAGGAAGATTGTGATGCGCCAATTTTCCCGCATGCGTTGAAAATCAGTAATAAGAAAAGAAAAATTAATTTCATTTAAATAATGTATAAATTTGGTTCTTTTTCGACTGATACGGATGTGATTATTTCACAGAAGAAGATATTTATTGCTATTTTTCATCTAAAAAAAAAACTTTCTTTCGGATCTATCCAACCCTTATAATACAATAAAAATGTTTCCTTATCCATTCGTTCTTCGTCTCTCCCCACCCTACCTGTTTTTTCTCTCTGATCTTCTTTTTGCCCCCCCCCCCTCCTATGACTTTCTTTTCTTACCCTTTATTTTTCTCTCCCCTTCCCGATTTTCGAACCTTGTGGTTGTGTCTCCCTTCTTCGTTGATTCACGCGTTCCACGTGTCTACATGTTGCTAGTCAATTGTCATTATCACGCATTGCACACTGCCTTGTAACAGGAAGAAGAAAGAAGTGGAGGAAGAAGAAGGCGGATGTAGAAAAAAGGTAGACATAAAAAGAAAGAGAGAGAGAGTTTAAAAGAAAAAAAGATAGAATCGATCCACAAAAAGAAAAATAGAGAAAAATATATGACTATAATTTATTTATTTAATAGCAAAACAATGAATAAATAAAAAGAGAAAGAAAGTAATATTTATCTATATCACCCGAAGTGAGATAGAAAGAGAGAGTAAAAGAAAAGAGAAGAGAAAAGAGAAAAAAAGAAAGCAAGAAAAGAAAGTGTAATATATTTTCCTCAGTGCTCTTCCTTTTCTTTTCTTGTAACTCCACCCCAATAATAACTCAGTTGGCCAAGAATACCGGACGACCGGAGCAGAAGATAAGAAAATAGAAGAGGGGATCCCTTTTTGAAATGAACTGTCTTAACTTGTCAAAAAAAGGAACCGAAAAATAATAACAAAAATAAAAAAGTAAAGAGAAAATGTCATCATCACCATTACGACCACCACCATCATCACCATCTATGTTATCACACGAAGACGAAGTAAGTATATTTGTTGATTTATTTATTGACATTGGATTCTTTCTATCTACTCAATAGTATATATAATGCTGTTTGTTATTGTAACTCATCCGATATATAGGTTTTTAAATTGGTTTATGCTTTATGTATGATATGACGATCCGAACAGAAAAAAACCCATCTCCAAGTGAAGCTTTTTATTTCGCCGTATGCAGACTTAAGTTGAGTTGATAAATAAAATTTGCATTTAATATACAAGCAAAGTCACAAACTTATAAGTTCTTATTTATTTATTGATTTTCTTTTTGGTAAATTAAAGAAAAAGAAAGTTTTTTTTTCTTTAAATAAAAGAAAAAGTATTTAATGTCCTTGTGGCTATAAAAAAATAATAATCTATAGACAATGTAAAAATCTTTTTTTCGATTTAGAATCTTATTTTTATACTTCCAGTTGTTCATTTGTAATAAATCAAGTAAATAAACCTAAAGCAGTTGTGTATTTTATTTTTATTATATTCATTTCTATTTATTTAAAAAAAATGTGGACCTTAAATGATGATGAAATTTATAAATGTCTGGTACTTATAAAAAATGCAGCCCTCAGGCATCCGAAACAGTGCACTTAAAATATTTCAACAAAAATATCCAGTCCTATGCTTTAAAAACGTATTTACTATATTTCCTTTTGTAACTTCTTTACATTAGATTTTCTTTCTAGCTAAAATATAAAACTTTTATTAAACTGGTGATGTTTTCTAATTACTTGACGTGTAAAGATATTTAACGTAGGGCGGGAGAACCCAGCAGAATTAAATGAATTTATTATTTACCCTACTTCATATTTCGAATATTTCTTTGTAAAACTTTCGACGACCGTACTTTTTAAAAAATTTTTATTGAAAGTGGATGATAATTTTTTTTCTGAAGGTTCCTGGTTCAAATTATTGTTCATATTGTACATAAGAAGCTCATGTGACCAAATACGCCCCCTTATCCTCAATTCATTGCCGGTTATTTTACAGTAAAATCTACAGCTGATGTCCCCACCCCCGCTTTATTTTCTGTCCACACGAGTTCAAAAATAAACTAACAAAAAAGAAAAAAATCACCCTATTCTTTTGCTGCACAGGTGACTCAAACCATTGAAAAAACTTTTGAAAAGAGGCGCATTTGGTACTTATGCATCTATGTTACCGCAAAAAAGCCGAACTTTACCGAGCGTTTCCGCAAAGAATCGGAATATTCCGGAACGAAATTTAAGCAAGCAGACGATAAAATAAGTCAACCAATTTGTTGACCAAACGCATGAAGACAAAAAAAAAAAGAGAAAAAGACAATTTTTTAATGGATAATGTTACCAAACTTTTCAGGAGAAAAAGAATAAATCAACGCTCAAAGTATGGTAATTTTCAATATGAAAAAATAGTTTGAATTCTTATTTTATCTAGGGGGGGATCATTATTTTTTGTCTTTTTAAATAATTTTTTTCGTATTTAGGCACTTATTGTACCGTGCAGAAGTAATAACGTGTTAATTTAGAAATTCATTCTTACCATGGAGAGGGGGGGGTTAACAATTTAATAATAATCCAGGTCCTGCATTTGGTGTTACGGCATCTCACGACATAACTTTTCCTCATTTTTTTCAGGTGGCAACTTTTAATTTTGCCAATAAGGTTTTTTCTTGGCAGAATTGGTTCACCATTTTCCCACATTGTAGATTTTCGCTTAGCTGCGATAAATTCGTGTTTACGCTTGTTTGTAACTTAGTAAACAAAATTGAATTATTTTATCTTAAATTTGATTAGCAAGGCGTTTCGGCATATTCCGATTCTTTCCGGAAACGCTCGGGAAAGTTCGGCTTTTTTTGCGGTAACAGAAAATTGCGCGGTACTTATGCATCTTTCATATATATATATATATATATATATATAGCTAATGAAGTTAGCTTAATGAATCATCATAGTTTTCTTTTTCATTTCACAGTTAGTGAAGCCATGTTCAATGGACTTTTCTGTGCCCGCAACGAAGACGACAGTGGTTCTCTGCCGGCTGACAGGGACTTTTTGTGGATTAAAATTTTTCGGCCTTTCTATTTTTTTTTTTTTTTTTTTTTTTTTTTTTTTTTTAACAAATTGCTTTACTCGACATATTTTTTTTTTGCCATCCATAAAGTTCTTTACTGACTAACTGATTCATGCTAGTTATTTTATATCCCCATGCCTCACCAAAAGCAGTAAAGTAACTGATTTCAAAAATATTTTTCTCCTAAATAAATAGTTTTGATTTCTTAAAAAATAAAGATAATTCTCCCAAAAATGTTAGTGTTAGGAGTAATAAGTATGTGTAATTTTTTTATCATTTAGGATTTTTTCCAGTCACTTTTTTTAAAAATCGAAATATTAACAATTACTTAGACTAAATCAAAAACACTTTTCTTTCAGTATAGTCCCAAGAATTTCAAAGTACAGTTTCCTTGATTTTTTTAAAGAGATTATTTTAAAAAAATCATGGTGCCATTTTTAAAAAAATAATGAAATGAATTGTTTCTATTTATGAGACGAAGTAAAAAAAAATACGTCATTACAAACCTCTTGTGACTAATTCTTGTATTAAAAGTTATCGCATTTCAATTATTTTCAACCTAGAATTCATCACCCCTCTTGTTTCGTTGCATACTAACTCTACCGGCTAACTTAGCTGCATATATTTTTTTTATATCCGATCTCATATACTTAATGCATTTCAACATTTTCAAATTCCAAGAAAAATAATTATTCTAGAATTAGAGATTAATTTAATGGTAATAAGTAACAACTACTGTAAAAACAAGTTTAATTAAATTCAACAAAGATAAAGCAAAGAGTAAAGATGCTGCAAATATAGCTTAAAGCTGACAAAACTGCCCAAAGTTTTTTTGTTTTTTTTCTCAATTTTTAGAAATATATTGATGTACTTCGAATAATTTCAACCATGGTTGTACATTATCAAGTTATCGTAGTGTTGTTTGCTATCCAGAAAATGGTGTTATGAAAAAAGATAATGAATTTTTTACAGCCCACAAACTTATTGAATGCAAGGAAATAGTTATTTATTTTGAAAATGTATTGAAATTTTGGCGCTTCTTAAATTTTGTGCAACTTAATTTTAACCATGAACCATTGAGACAGTATTTATGGGGAATTTTATATGCCCCGAAAAGCCCGGTTTATTCCTACGTTTTGTAAAAGAATAAGCCGTACTTAAACCAGCAGTAGAAATTTGGGTGAGAGCTTTTGAAGAAAGGAAGACGAACTACTTATACGTGCAACAAAATTTATATACAACAACGACAACAATAAACAGGGGTTTTACACCAAATGGAATAAACAACGAATGTGTAAGTAATAGTTAAAAAAAAGAGTTCAAGTAAGAGTTCAAGGTGTAATATAAAGTAAGGTTTGTTGTGAAGGTTGTAAGGTTTTGTAAAGGTGTTTGAAGGTATGTGAAGGGTAAAGTAGGTTTGATAAGGTTTGTGGGTAAAGTGGGTTTGATAAGGTAGTGGGTAAAGTAGTTGGTATGCAGATAAAATGCCTGCTGGAACTTAAATGTGTGTGTCCTGTTCCTTTTAACTCTGCATGTGCGTTCGTCACTCTTGGGTCCTGGGTGGTGGAAGGTACCAAAATACGTATGCCGTCAAGGGCTGCTACAATGGACCTGATGTTAACAGTTGTTGGTAGTGGAACCAAAAGAGAGCGAGTCTCCAGTCGAGCTCCTTTTTATGATGGACGCCACGTGACCAAGGGGCTGCTGCTGATCAGTGAAACAGGATCACCAGTTCCTTACCAACATTTCTGCACATTCCCGCCTGAGGAGAAAGCCATGAGAATGGCGATTTTTATGATTGTTCAAAATAGGTAATCATATTCCTCTGTAGTTCCTGTGATTTGAATTTTTTTTTTTCCGCATATCTTGCATCTTGAGTTCTTTCATTTAAACATTCTGAAAACACATCCGGACAAGTTTTTTGGGGGTTTAAAACAAAATTTACTCGCTCCTTGGGACAGGAGGAATACCCTGTAATGATAGTCTGGTAATTGTTCTCCGGAGCGCTCTTCATAGCTCTTGCCCAGGCACTCTGTTTCTGGTAGAGGAAATGATGACTGTTACCCAGGGGGGCCATGCCTGTAGGAAATTCCCAGGCTATTCCATTCATGCATTTTATTGTCTTCATGTCCATGAACTGGATTATATCGACTCCTATAAGTCCATGTATGCGTACCTGATCACTGCCATTATCGGTGAAGGCTAATTTATACTTTAGATTATTTAAGTTTTTCTTTACCTCGCCGAAATGATCAATTTTCAGGTTTATGTCGAAGTCCTCGTCCACTAGGACTTGTAGGGGAAAGGTTCAATCCTTATCCACATGAATACCCAGTACAACCTCCTCTAATCTCTTCTTCCTCGTGCCCAAGAAGGTGTTTACTTCATAATCCCCTGGGGTGAAGGAATGCTTTTTGCATTTTAATTTTTCTGCCACCCCCTTGGAAAAGTATGACCTCTGGCTGCCGGTATCAAGCAAACAGTTGACGTTGTGTTTCTGTCTGCCCTTGGACACTGAAAGGGATACCATAGGTAGGATGAAGGGTTGGTCAAGGGTGCGAGAGCTGTTGCACACATTAATGGACAATGCTGAATTCTTTTTTTCTTCCGCCTTGTCACAAAGTGGGGTTACATGATTCCTCGAGTTACATAGTGAACATTTAAAGGGTAATCTGTTTCGCTTCCCTAGGCAGTCCTTCGTTTTATGCCTGGTGCTAGTACACAGTGTGCATAAGTTTAATTCTCTGCACCTAGCTTGTCTAGTCTGGGCACTAGCGTATGTCAAGCAGTGAAATTTTCCAGTGCAGAGACGTTTTTACTCTCTGCCTCGGGATTGTTTTTTTTCTTGTTTGGATAGGCATTATTCATTTCGGGGTTAAAATTATTTTTCCTGCTGGTTTTTATAAGGGTTTTGATAGTCTCATTATAGTTGTTGAATTATCCTTTATAGTTGGATAATTAGTGCCAATCTTATGCACCAACTCTCTTTGGAGAATAGACGGTAATTTGGCGAATATTATGTGGCTAATAATTCTAAATCCTGGTGTTTCTTCCTCAAAAAAATTCAGGTTATATGAAGTTCTTAGCTCAGATGAATCCGCATGTGTCTCGGACAAAAATTGTTTCATGTTGATGAAATTCGCGTCGTATTGGAGACATGGAAATTTCAATTTTATTTTAATATGTTGTAGGACTGCCTTTGGCAGTAATTACAGCTTAAATTCTATGAGGTATGAACTCGTATAGAATTTAAATGGTTTCCAGAGGAATGTTTGTCCATTCTTCTGCCAAAAGAGTCTCAAGTTCTTTCAGTGATGATAGTAAAAGATATCGGCTCCTTACTTGTTTTTCTAAGATGCATCATAAATTTTCCATAATATTGAGATCTCAGGACTGAAGTGGCCAAGTAAGATGCTCTACGTAACTAGAATGTTCTTTGTGCTACTCAAACGCTGGGTGTAGAGATCCATTATCATCCTAAAAATTGTGCTTCTCTCTGGAAACAGTTCCTCAAACACAGGATGAATTTGATCTGATAAAATTTTCAAGTAGTCTTGACTTTTGATCCTGCCATGAAGGGAAACCATTGGGCTGGCAGATTTCCAAGTTATGTACCCTAAGATCATCACAAGGCCTCCTCTATATTAAAAAGGTGGAAGACGACAGTCTGCATCAAATGTTTCTTAAGGCTGTCTCATCACATATACTCAACCAAATCTTGAAAATAAGGTAAAGGATGACTCGTCCAAGAAAAAACATTCTTCCATGGTTCTAGGGACCAGTTATACAGGTTTCTACTCCACTCTAAATGCTTTGCAATATTGGTTGGTGAAAGAAGTGATTTGCTGAGAGAAATCCTCTACTAAATTCCAGCTTTGTGCAGCTCCCATCTTTGAATACATGTAAACTTGTGTATATTTGTATGTATATATGTATACATGTGTGTGTGGATATATACATATATATGCGTATGTGAGTGTGTGTGTGTGTGTGTATATATATATATATATATATATATATATATATATATATATATATGTATGTATATATGAGAATCATTAAATAAGTTTCCAGACTTTTTTGGTATAGGCACTTTTATTGGTAGTACACACATGGAACTCAAGTCCCCTTCGAAGTAATCTCCTCTGGCTGCTATGCACTTGTACCATTCCAACAACTTCTGGAAGGCCCCATGGAAGTCCTCTTGTGTGAACGTATCAATGACCTTCGTCACAGCCTCTTTCATATCCTCAATTGTCTTGTAATGACAGCCTCTGAGCTTAGGAAATAAGGAAAGTCACAGGGAGCAAGGTCTGGACTATAGGTCCTGTTTTCTTCTTTCTGTTATTGATATTTATCAGTGCCCATAAGAGGATGAAAAGAAATTTAGAATCCTAATGTTAGGGATTTTTGTATATATTATCTGTGCGTATATATATATTATATATATGTGTATATGTCGTGTGTGTGTGTGTGTGTGTGTATATAGAGAATGTTGGTCAATGCTACTCCAGACTGTACTGACAGGAAAAGCCCAGAGGGCATATGCAACTCTGCCCATGGAAAATTGCGCCAACTATGATTTGGTGAAAGCAGCTATTCTAAAAAGCTTCGAGTTGGTTCCAGAAGCTTATAGACAGAGATTCAGAACGCAGAGAAAGAAAGAAAACCAGTCTTATGTGGAATTTCTGCGAGAAAAGGAGAATGCGCTGGATAAATGGTGTGACTCTAAGAGGATAAGAGGAGACGCTGAAAAACTCCGGCAGCTAATATTAGCTGAAGAATTTTTAAACTGTGTGCCAGAGGAAGTCAGGGTTCACCTAAGTGAAAGGAAAACTGATGTGAGCTACGAAATGGCCGCACTAGCAGTCGAGTACACCCTCACACACCGAAAAACAAAGGAAAGACTCTACATGGGAAGCCAAGGAAGCAGAATGAAGTTTAAAGCAGAGTTAAGCCCAGAAGAAAAACCTAAGGAAGAGAATAGAAGAACCTTCCAAAGTAGCAGCAGAACAGTGGTCTGCTTTAAATGTGGAAAAGCCGGACACATAGCCATAAGGTGTCAGCTAGGAAAAGGTCCGGAAAGTAATTGAACTCAATCAAGAAAACCACAAGAAGCTGTAATGACAGCTAGAGGGAACCAGTCTTATTGACCCTGGACAAAAAGAGGGGTGATAAGAGGCCCAAATGGAGGACCAGTAGAAGTCTCAATTTTGCGAGACAGGAGCATCTCAGTCGTTACTTCTACGAAAGAAATTACCTAAAGGGGTAATAGAAGCAACATATGAGACTGTGCTGATAGAGGGTATTGGCAGAAAGAAGATGAAAATACCGCTATGCAAAGTAACCCTGAAGTCCCTGTGGAAAAATGGACCAATTCAAGTTGGAGTGGTAGATAAGCTACCTATGAAAGGAATCTCTCTCATACTGAGAAATGAGGTAGAAATTAAAAAGTGTCAACCGAATAAGATGGTGAGAATGAACGCCAAACATGGAAACAAAATGGCGAAAGTGAACGCCAAACATGAAGAAGGCAAGATGGCGGCAGAGCCACATGCGCGGTATAAACGACATTAAGAGAAAGATAAGAGGACCCCCACAAATGGCTAAGAAAGAATTTGAAAAGGGCAATGAAGTCCTTCTACTATCCTCAAATAAAGGACCACGCTGTAGTGGAAGATATATAGGTCCATATATAATATCACAGAGAATCGACAAGAGGACATATAGAATCGATACCCACGAGGAAAGAAAAGACGCAGGTGTGTCATGCAAACAGATTGAAAAAAAATGTCCGTCGAGAAGGCCCACCTCGTAAGCTTAAGAACTCGGAAATGCTGAATAAATTTGAGGAAAAGTTAAGCCATTTGTCTGTTTCAGAGCGAAAGGACTTAGAAAAAGTTAATGAACAAGAACCCAAGCCTATTCTCTGATGTCGCACGAAAATGTAGTAGCAGAATGGTCTTTTACAGTGTTGAGGGAAAGGAAAAGATGAGAAGGAAAAGGAATTTTCTTCCTCACAGTTTGATATTTTAGAAAGACCTTAGACTTGTCAAAAATGTGGAGAGAGAAAAAGAGAAACTGAGAAAAAGGAATTCTCTTCCCCAAGGTTGAAATATAAGAGGGACTAGAGAGAAGTTCGTCAACACATGACGAAGAGGGGAAAAGAGAGAAAAGAAAAAGGAATTTTTCTCCTCAAAGTTTGATGGTTAAGAAAGACTATAAAGTCATCAAAACATGACGAAGAAAGGGAAAAAAAAGGGAAAAGGAATTTGCTTTCCCAAGGCTGAAACGTGAGACGGTCAAAACACCAGGAGGAAAAAGAAGGAAAGGAAGGCAAGTTGAAAGAAAGAAAAAAAAGAGAGAGGGATAAAGAAAGGAGATTGTCTTCCTCAATGGTGAAAATTAAGGACGAAAAAAAGAAAAGGAGAGAATTCGTCAAAGCATGAAGAAAGGGGGATAAAAGAAAAGTAAAGTGAAAAAAAAGAAGAAAAGGAAAGGGGACAGTGAAATGAATTACCTTTTTTTTATGTTGTTTCTTTTATCCCTTTCTTCTCTTGAAGAGAGGGTGTGTCACGTGGTCTACCACTGAGAGGAGAGAAATAAGGAATGTCCCCTACCCCTCCGTATCTGAATTAGCAAGCCGCCAAAGAATGACTGTTAAAAGAGGAATAGGAATCTAGGTCAATTCCTCGCGGCTTAAGTAACAAATCCAGGTCAGAATGAAAGCCAACAGATGTTTGCACTCTTTGACCAGGTGAAAGAGATTATAGTACTAAAGAATTGCCAGGGAAAGGAAGAAAAAGGCTAAATGATTGGCCAGAGCCCTAGAGCAGAAGTGGCACCTTCTTCTGTCAGCGGAAATAGGGGTAAAGAATATCAGTTTGGTGGACAGAGGTCGCCATGAGAGGACGCGGGATCTGATGCCAAACTCTGGGTGAAGAAGCAAACTAGAGCTCAGGACAAGAATAGCAGACGCCTCAAGCCGAGCTCCATTGAATCCCGCAAGCCCGTTAAAGAAAATATTCTCAGAAGGAACCCGTCAAAAAGCTAAGTGAACATTAAGACTTTCTCCCTCCACTCTTCCTAAGTACTGCAATTACTCTCTCAATTTAAAGAAAGAAAAAAGAAAGGAAGAAAGACATTTATATTTATGTATTATCCGCTGATAATATAGCCAACACGTTAACTGTGTGTGTCCGCATGTATTAAAAAGATTGTTATATTTTAATGTCCCCACGTGTTGAAATTTGTTCATTGTGTTGTCTGCCTATCAAGTTGTCTATTTCATGCTTGTTTTCAGCTTCGAAATTCGCCTCATGTCACTCTCGCCGAAATTGTCCTATTCTTTCCTTTAAAAATATTATACAGGAAACCGAAATTGTTGACTACTATGGTTAATATTTTTATATCAAAACCTAGAGGCTCATATCTTCCATTATCCTAGGAGTAGGAAGAGCTAATGGCCTAGTGGGTGTGTGTGTTAACGTGAAGTTTGGAAGCCCCTTGCCAGCGGTGGTCAGTCTATCCCCAAATTAACCCCAACATAATCTGCCGGTTCCTATATGCTTGATAAAGGACTGTGAACTAGGACTTGTTCTACGAGGGATCAAGTGCCAGGCTGCCCCATCTTCACACGTGCGAAAAAATAAATTCCCATCTTGGGATTTTAATAATTTTGCCGTCACATACCTAAAATAGGGGCTCGTCACCGGGATTATTATTATAAATAATAGTATTTATTTCTTGTAGTCGTATGACAATTCCTGCCGGCTAAATATGCTCTGGGAGACCATGAAAGGAATATTGTAATAACGGTCCAAATAACCCGTTGATATAACTGTTGAAGAAAATTGAAAAACAATGGACAAAATAGAAAACTTCTTAAAAGAACCCTCCATGGAAAAGTTGGAGAGGCTAAGAAAAAGCCAGATAATAAAAATTGGCGAGAAGCTCGAAGTAAATGTTCAAAATTCTATGAGGAAACATGAACTTATTTGAAAAGTAACGGAGCACATGGTGGACGAGAATGTGTTTGAAGAAACAGCATTAGAAGAGCTACCGACGGAAATAATAAAAATGACACCAGAACAAATTGAACTGGAGAAAGTTAGAATACAAGCCCGAATGGAACTGGAGAGAAATGAGATGGAGCTGGAGAAAGCAAGAAATGAGGTTGCAAGAGGTCGACTTGGTGAGAAGAGGACGCGAAGGAAGCCATGACAGTTTCGAAGTAACGAAGTAAGCGAGGCTAGGCCCAAAATTTGAACAAGCCAATGTGGATGGATACTTCGCAGATTTTGAGCGAACGGTACTCAACCTCACATGGCCAAGAGAATGTTGGTCAGTGCTACTCCAGACTGTACTGACAGGAAAAACCCAGAGGACATATGCAACTCTGCCCACGAAAAATTGTGCCGACTATGATTTGGTGAAAGCAGCTATTCTAAAAAGCTTCGAGTTTTGCCGGCACAGTGTATATATATAAAAAAAAAAATATATATATATATATATATATTACTCCCAACTCCGGTTTAACTGGACTAAGTATACTATATATATATAT